>MU227368.1:404837-418486 GCA_018584345.1 Thuja plicata | reverse complement strand
ATATAAGTATTTCAAGGGATTCATCTTACAGGACTAAGATAACTAGAGGCTTATAACTGTGCTAATAAGTTTGAAGGGTTGATTTAAGGATTAATTTTTGAGGCCAGTGATTCAAGACCCCCCCCCCCTCCCCCTTAGTTATTCTAACAATTGGTATCAGAGCTTGTGTGCTTAGAAAAGGAGTTTAACAACTCAAGATAAAAATCACAAAATGAACAGACAAGATGTGCCCAAGTTGAACAAAGACAACTTTGCTTCATAGAAAAGCAGGATAAGACTCCACTTATCAGGTATTGGAAATGATGTTACTCAATACTTAGATACTGAATATGTGTTGCCCACAGGAGCACTCACAGTTGAACAAATGAGAGAGAAGCATGAGCACAACTGCATGGTAATAGAGCTTGCTTCCTCACTCTCCAATGCTAAATTTGAAGATGTCAAAGCATGCACAACTGCAAAGCAGATGTGGGATAAATTGAAGCTTGTACGTGGTGATGATAAAAATATTCTGAGAGCTAAGGCAGAAAGCCTTAGAGGAAAGTTTGATGATATCAAAATGAAAGAAGGTGAAAACATCACACAGTACAACACAAGAATCAAAGAGGTAGTCAATGCTATTCAAGGAGTTGGGGGTGTACTAGAAGAAGAGACAGTGGTAAGTAAAATTCTAAGAACCTTACTGCCTACTTATGCTATTAGAGTATCTGTCATACAAGAAATGAGAGCAATAGAAAATAACAATGTTACTCTAGATAGTTTGATTGGAAGACTGATTTCATTGAGATGAATAAATTTGATAATAGTGTCTCACCAAACATAGATTCTGCATTCAAATATTCTTTAAGAATAAGTAAATCAAGTCATAAACACACTATGAGAAAAGATAGTGATAGTGAAAGTGAAGAAGAAGATCTTGATGAAATTGAAGCACTTATGGCTAGAAGAATGCAGAGAGGCAAAGGTAAATACAAAGGTAAATTACCACTTGTATGTTTTAATTGTAAAGATATTGGACACTTTGTTGCAAGATGTCCTAACAGGAGAAAAGATGACAGAAGTAATGACAGGTAATTTAAAAAGAAGTTTGACAGAGGTGATAACCGAGATTATAGAAGCAACTGACAATCAGAAAGAAGAGATACTCGAGACTACAAGGCCAAAGGAAATAAGGCCAGTTACCTAGCTAAATGCAAAGATGAAGATACTGACACCGAATCTGATGAAGACATCAAGATGGTGTTTGTGGCAGTAAAAGATGATTTAGATGATGATGAAGAAAGGTATGTAGAAACTACACTTATATCTAAAGTTAGTAAAAATGATGTCTAGATCATAGATAATGGCTGCACTCACCATATGACTGGTGACAAACAAAAGTTTGAGACTTTTGAATACTACAATGGTGGTTCAGTAAGAATGGGTAATGATACACCTTGTCCAGTTGAAGGTAAAGGAACTATAATGTCGAATAACCTAATAAAATGTGAAAATGCTTATTGGGTGAAAGGATTGAATTATAATCTATTGAGTGTTTCTCAGCTGAATAATTTAGGTCACAGAGTAGCATTTCAAAATAAGAAGGCAAAGATCTTCAATGAATCAAGAAAGTTGATTGGTACTAGTGAGCAGACAAAAGGTAACTTATTCTATCTGAATGATACTAACACCACTTGCTTAATGGCTAGAAACGAAGACATATGGTTGTGGCATAAAAGATTGTGTCATGTAAACTTTGAAAACATGATAAAGATAAGAGAAAAGGGAAATGTAAGAGGCTTACCGACGATGACTAAGCCCGACAATATCATTTACAAAAATTGTCAAAAAGGTAAGATAAGAAAGTCTAGTTTCAAAAGCAAAACCCATACATCTGATGCTATTCTAGAATTAGTCCATACTGATCTATGTGGACCCATGAAGACAAAGAGTTGCTATGGTGATAGATATTTTATTCTCTTTGTTGGTGATTACTCTAGAATGATGACAGTTATGTTTCTAAAAGATAAATCAGAAGCATTTAAGATGTTTAAATGGTATAAAGCAATGGTAGAAAAACAAAGTGGTAAGGAACTAAAATGCTTAAGATCAGATAGAGGAGGGGAATTTATTTCAGATGAATTCACTAACTTTTACAATGAGCATGGAATCAAAAGACATGTCTCTACACTGAGAACACCACAACAAAATGAAATTGCTGAAAGAAGGAACAGATCCATTATTGATTGTGCAAGGACACTGATGATAGAGAAAGGCATCACCCAAATCTTCTGGAGGGAAGCTGTCAGTACTGTTGTTTACACATTAAACAAAGTACAATTGAAGAAAGACACCAAGAAGACACTCTATGAGCTATGGTATGGTTACACACCCAATGTAAGTTACTTCAAGATATTTGGTAGTCAATGTTATATCTTAAAAGATGATAGAAATGGAAAGTTTGACTACAAAAGTGATGAAGGTATCTTTCTATGGTATTCCACCAAGAGCAAAGCTTATAAATGTCTCAATAAAGCCTCTAACAAAATTGTTGAAAGTGCAAATGTAAAGATAGATGAATTTGCAGAGAAGAATGAAAAGGAAAGCATAAAAGAACCAAAGGAATACAACAGGTTTGTTTACAATGAATAACCTAACACTCTACCCGAGCAGCAATGTATAGCTCTCGAGAAACATATTATTACACCTGAGCATCAAGGTGCAAATACCAAAAATTAGGATATTGCTCAAGATGATGTACCAAGCGATGGAGATCAGAATGAAGGACAAAATGATGATCAAGATGATAGACAAAGAACTGAACTTGTACTTGACAGGTATGTTAGAAGGAACCATCCATAGAACCAGATCATTGGAGACAAGAAGGATGGTATGAGAACCATAAGTAAGTCTCTAAACACAAGATGTCTTATTTGTGATTTTGAGCCAAAATATGGCAATGTTGCACTTGATAGTGATGAATGGATTAGTGCTATGAATGAAGCAATTGAGAAGATTGAGAAAAATAAGACATGGACACTTGTACCAAGACCAGATGACAAGAATGTCATTGTACGCCTCTCTTTCGATTTCCAAAGCTTTTCAAAGGTGAGGGTTAGTAGCAAAGGATTCACAAATGAATGCAAATCAAGTATATAATGACTACTAAATGAATACTAGAAACGTGATCAATAAAATGTGCAAGCAAGAGAAAGGAAGAAAAATAAATGCAAACCCCACGATGCTTGAAGCTTCTATTGTTTCTCTCTACTCCTTCTGAAACATTGTTCTTGATGCTCAGTATTGGCGGGGCAACATCTATGACTTGAGAAACGTCGAGAATTTGATAATTGAAATGTGTGTGTGTGATCGCAAGATGGCTTGAATGCTAGAACCAAACTGACGGAGTAATGGCGCACAAGAGCTTGAAATCCTGGACCCTTCAAATGGTTATGAAGGGTTTATAATATAGGAATTGGTGATGATATGAACGGTTGAGATCAATCCCAAAGATGGGGAGATGAACAGTTGAAATCAAAAGGAACAGGAGAGGTCCTCAGTAAACTCCACCTCTTCATTTGGTAAAGAGGAGATAGAGTTTGGTTAACTGAAGAGCTAATTATGACTTACCTTTTTGAACTGAAGAGGTGGGTGAAGTTACCCATGTGGACTGGAGAGATGGGTGGAGTAACCCATGTGATCTGATGGGAGTTATCTCTTTGAAGATAAATGAATATTTAATTCATTTATTTAATTATTGTTTTCAACATGTGAGATAATTGAATTCTTTTTTATTAAGAATTAAATTAATTTATTTGAAATTAATTTAATTGGAAGAGTTTAATTAGTAAGCTTAAATATTTGAATTTAAACTATAGGAAATTGAATTTAATTAATTAATTAATGGTAATTAATCAATTAAAGCTAATTAATTAAATAAAATTTAATTATTTAATTAATTTTGAGAATTTGATTAGATGATTTGGGGAATGAATTTAGAGAAAAATAGATGATTAATTAATGATTAAAAAACCATTAATTAATAGATGAAAATTAGTGTTTTTAATGTAAAGTCACAAGCCTGTCCATTTTAGGGTGTCTACATTTGCCCCTCTTTGATACGATGTGACTTGTCGCAGTGTGTCAAAGAATTTTCAGATTTGATCCTGCCCCAGCTTGCCCCAGTGATAACAAGTGGACTATATGCCCCCTCAACAAATTAATCATAGAAAATGCGTCAAATGAGCATTAATTTGTTGAAAAAGTGAATCACTACATGATGATGATGAATGCATTCCTATGTTAGTTATGATGTTATTGATTATGGATGCATTGATTATATGATCTACTATGCACATGTTTAGAATTTTTCTTATGCAATAAATGAATGCAATCTACCATGCACAAAATTTTGGAGTAATGCATGTGTTAGTTAGAAAGAAGTTAGTTTGATAGATGTGCTTTGAGATTGATCTAATATAATGTAATGATAGAAAAGTTTTCTTTTTGCATTTTTGGATAGATATGATCTGATAGAAAGGATGAATGTCCCAAGTCCCTGCCCCTGTTTCCAATATTTGTCATCATTGCATCTTTTTTTAGTATTTTCTGATATTCCAGAAGAGCGTCGAATGATCCAGATCACATACCACCTGGATACCGCCACGACCTCTTGATAGCGGAAGGAGTAGAGAGATTGAATAGAAAGAGACCCACAGTGCACCCAAATATTGACCATTTGGATTCAACTATGTTCCATGTTTGAAAAGAAAGAGAGCCAAGAGCACCCAGATATTGACCATCTGGATACCACTTGTCCTCTAAAATTAATCTAAAACAAATAAACCAAGATAGAACTCCTATGCACCCAGAGTCCATCTGGATAACATTGTGAGTTCTTGATTTCTGAAAGGGAAAGCCAAGCAAACAAGATAGAACTCCTACGCCCCTAGAGTCCATCTGGATAGCATCGTGAGCTCTTCTTTGTGACAAAAAGGGAAAGAACATAGAAACCAAGATAGAACTCCAAAGCAAGTTAGAGTCCATCTGAATAGTGCTGCGAGCTCTTGATTCTATAAAGCAAACAAGCAAAATAAAAGAGAAGGAATGTCCAATTTTTTCCCAGGTTTAAGCTCAGATCATGGAACTACGTGGCTGCCAGATAAGTGACAGCACCTACCGCATTTATCCTAAATCATCATGGCCCTGAAATCAAAGTGAACATTCAACAGACAACAATTAAAGAAAATAAGTCATGATCTATCATAGCTACTCTCCTCACATGGTGGATCCTGGAGTAGCGTAAGAATATAACCTCAAAATATAGATTGACATCTGACCGACTTGACTGACCTAGTCAACATTTTTGTGTGGTTCCTCAAGGCAGTTGGATTCTCTTGATTGGCTCGACTCTTTGGATAGGCTTGATTGGCTTGATTGCATTGATCACGTTGGCAGCGGATCGAGCTGTATT
This sequence comes from Thuja plicata, assembly GCA_018584345.1. Taxonomy (NCBI): domain Eukaryota; kingdom Viridiplantae; phylum Streptophyta; class Pinopsida; order Cupressales; family Cupressaceae; genus Thuja; species Thuja plicata. The sequence continues at coordinate 413,034 of MU227368.1, read as the reverse complement.
AGATGGGCTGAATGCATGTTTGCAAAGCTCATGATTGTGACAGTATTGATTGATAGATTCAATTGCTCTGATTGGATTGGTGGCTGATCAAGCTGTGTCGAATGTGCCCAATGCTTGTTCGCAAAGCTCATGATTGTGACAATTGATAGTTTGGCTTGGTCGCCCGTTGCTTGCTGATTGAATTGATAGATTGATAAAGATGTGTCAGATGAGCCCAATGCTGATTCGCAAAGCTCATGATTGTGACATTGATTGACTAGGAACAATTGCCATTTGCTCTCTTGATAACCGAATTGGTTTTATTGCTTTGAGATTTTTGCAATTTTTGAATGTTTTTTATGAAGATTGGTTTTCTCTTGATTTTTGATCTTTTAGGATTTTGATATTTTTTGAGTTTTAGGATTTTCGAGGACATTTAGAATCGCCCCCTAGTCTAGTGGACCAGTATTAACCATGGGTAAGTGCTTGGTGCTCAAAGGGGATTGTGCTTCTGGATATTGCTTGGGTAGTCAGTCTTACATTTTGAAGTGTGCTCAAGCTTTTGGAGCTCATTGATGGTGAAGCTGGATTTGAACACTTGGCGCCTATTTGCCAGGTTTTCACCAAGGTACCTACTCAATAGCACTTGATTGCCAGGTTTTCACTAAGAGAGCAATTTTTTTTCTCTTTACTTTTTTTTTTTTTTTTGCTTTTGTGGACTGGAAAGAGGAGCTTCCTCCCCGAAATATGCTGCTCTATCTAGGTTAATGGAGAATCCTGCCTTGTGATCTCCTGACAAAATGCCTTCCCTTAGTCCCATGAAATGAGCTATCACCTCGTTGTTCTCAAAGACATCTAGATCAGGTGGCTCTTGTTGATCCCACTCTATAAGCTCAGGGTGTACAAGACAGACACTTTCACTACTGTTTGTCTCAAATTGACTAAAAGGGACCGCTGATATGGTGCCTACAAAATTGGACTGTGATGAGGACGTGCCACTTGAGGTCTGATAGATGACATGTTTGTCTATACAGGGTTGTTCAGTAATGGTCTGCTATATTTATGATAATGTCAGCTCGAGGGGAAAAATAAGGGATTGACAATTCAGAATCGTGGAGGGATCTCCACTCATACTCATGGGAGTCTGTCTCAATGGAATGTTCGTCCAATGTCTCACTTCCTTGGTTATCGTTGATTGCTATGTGTAGGTTTATTTGGGATTGTGTGGTTCCCTCTTTGGCTGGCAATAATTGTGCTAATATGTTGCTTATTAGGACATGCTCAGTGTTGTGCCCCTGGTGCATCTCTGCTACTTGCTCTTGATTGACTTGAATGTCTTGGATCGCCAGACTAGTGCTTTTTTGTCCATAGCCCAACCTCTTATGTTTCTTTGGGTTGGTGGTAGAGGCAATTCATACATTCCTTGTTGTCTTGCCCCCAGCCCGGTTGTTCCATCGTACCCAAATATTTGTATTATTGTGTATTCGTTACCATAGTTTGACAAGGGTAATGGTGGTCGGATTGTCTTAGGGGAGTCTCGGTATAACCAGGTATTGATGTCTTGCTCAAAAGGATTCTCTTCCGCTATGTCTCCCCATCGGATAAAAGTTGTGGGTGGACATCTAAATAGAACCGGCTGTGGAGTTTCTATTGCAATAACAAGTTGTGGCATACCGTGAGTTCTCGGGCTTTGAGGCATGTGTGTGATGGTAAAAGATTCTTCATATCTGTATTCACCACATCCCTTGTTCGTGATGGATATCTTGCCTGCTTTTTCTTTGACATCTTTAAGATTTGAATTTGAAGAGGAGGAGATACTTACGTCCTAGTTAATGACTATCTTTCCTGCTGCTTGTGTGACATCTTTGGGATTTGAATCTGAAGAGGACGGGATGCTTGCATCTCGGTTTGATGGTACCTAGTTATCAGTGTTGATTTGGACCGCATTGCAATATTGGAAGGGATTGGGATCTCCCTCTATGATGATCTCCTCTCCCTGGTGAGGGAACTTGATGCATTGATGGTATGTTGACGGTACAGCTTGCATTTCATGTATCCAGGGTCTCCCTAGTAACATGTTGTATCCCAACTCAAGATCTAAGATTTGGAAGGGAGTGTTTTTTACCATAGATCCAATGCGAACAAGTAGAATGATAATACCCTTAGAAGACCTTTCCTCTTCATCATAGGCTATGATATTTATCCTCCTTGTGACATCAATGCTTGATTTTGAATAATCCAATTGCTTGATTAACTTTAGTGTACAAATGTTTAACCCAGCTCCACCATCAACAAGGACCCTACAGACAACGCTTTTGTGGATCTGGACAAGTAAGTGTAGAGGATCCTTATGCAGGGGTTTATGTGGCGGCACATCACGGTCTGTGAATGTGGCATGTTTGTTAGCTGCTACATGGTTGACCATCGTTTGGAAGCTTTTAGGTGTTATGTCTCTTGGGACAGCTGCATTTTGAAGTGCTTGGTCAAGTGCCAATTTATGCTACGGAGATATGCGCAATAGGTCAAACATGGAGATCTGGGCAGGTGTGCGCTTTAGTTGGTCCACTATGCTTGTTTGTGGATCCGAGTTTGCTATAGGATTGACTGATGTAGTAGTTGAGGATGGTACTCCTTGCAAGACGACTCTAGCACGATGCGTTGTTACAACACAATTGTTACCTTGGTCTCTGATAGTGATTGTAGCCACATGGTTATCTGAAGGATTTAGGCAATTTATCACATTATCACTGTTGGCATATGTATAGTTAACTTTATTGGTTTGTCCACCAAACCCAGAGGCTTTTCCCTTGTTGTGATCATGAAAGGTATCATTGAAAATGGTGTGACCTACTGTGCCTTTGGTTTGAGTATTTGTCACATCGATGATCCCTGTGTCAATCAGATCTTGGATAGCATGTTTCAATCGGTAGCAGTTGGCTATTTTGTGCCCCTTGACCTGATGAAACTTGCAGAAATCTTTGTCATTATACCACCTTGGTTTGTTTTCATCTTGTTCAAAGTCCCTGATTTATGGGAGAGTGATAGTGTTTGATCGTATCAACTTGCGTAAAGCTGATTCTATCGGCTCTCCCAATGGTGTGAAATCTCGTTGCTGGAATTGAAACTATAGTTTGCGTTGATTCTGTTGTTGGTTGTTTGACACAGTGGCTGCTTGTACAGGGGGAGGTTAGTTTTGGGTGTATGCTTATTGAGTGGGCCCTGTGGGTTTTTGGTTTGCCACAGGTGCGCCTTGTAGTGACACCTTGGGTTGTGCATAGTTGATTGTTTTCACATCAATGACACCATCGCTAGTGACATTTTTATTTTTGTTCCACCACTTAGCCTTTTATGTTGCATTCTTATTCGTATTCATTTGTGTGGGATCTACAAGGATTCCTTGTTTGACTACGTTCTTCTCACAACGAACTCCTCTTTCGATGAGTTGTGTAAAGTTTGGAGCTAACAGTAACTCTGTCGTGAATGACATGTCTGGGATCAGATTGTCAACGAACATGACTATTAAGTCTTGTTCAGGCACATCATATGTAATACAGTTTGTTGTATTCCTCCATCCCTATAGGAATTTCACAAAAGACTCTCCATCTTTCTGTTTAATGTCGCAAAGGTCCTTGATGCTGACCTTGCGCTTGATGTTATGATGGAAGTGAGCTATGAAATTTTCAGCCAATTCTCCCCAAGACTGAATGCCATGAGGTAGATGTGAGAACCATTCCATTACTGGTCCGGCCAAGCTTTGTGGGAACAATCACATTAGATATGTCTCATCATGAGCGACTTCGACGCAACTAGCAAAAAACTCTCGGATATGCTTAATAGGGTTGGTACTGCCCCTATACTTGTCAAATTTCGGTACTGAGAAGTGATTTGGGAACGAAGACATGTGAAGAGAATGGTCAAAGGGATATGGGTATAAATCCTCTGCGGTATAGGATTTAGTCTGCCCCTGATTTTGCATATTCATCATTTGGGTTTGAAGGGTTTGCATTTGTTGCATTAGCATGTATGTTTGATATTGAGGCTGGTGCGTGTGGACATTCCTTTGTGTTGTGGTGGGTATGAGGCTGCGCCTCTGTGTCCCTTGAGTAGGAACATAGGATTTCATCCTAGGGACTTGATATTGATTCCCCACCGAGTGATTTGTAACTAGAGGGACATGAGTAGTCCATGGTTGGTTTTGATGTGTTTGCTGTTGTGATTGAAACTGGGTTTGATAATGTTGGGGTAGATATTTTTGCTGCTGAGGTTGGATTTGAAACTGGGGTTGTTGTTGCTGAGGTTGGATTTGAGGCAACTGAAGTTGGGGTTGTTGTTGCAGGAGTTGGAACTGAGGCAACTGAAGCTGGGGTTGTTGTTGCTGAGGTTGGATTTGAGGCAACTAAAGCTGGGGTTATTGTTGCGGGGGTTGGATTTGACGCAACTAAAGCTGGGGTTGTTGTTGTAGAGGTTGGATTGGTTTCAGAATGGGCAAAGATGTATCTTTGGGGGGGCCTTGACTGTAAGTCATTCCAGCAGAGATGGATCCCTGCGGGCATGATGTGTTGATCCCAAGACTAGTGTGAATTGATTGCAGTAGCGACATTGTTTCAGAAGAGTTGGTGTTTGGTGGGATGGAAGGCATAGCATGAGAGCTTGATTGTGCTGGCCATGAGACCAAAGGCAGAGGCATACTAGTGACCATAGGTGCACTTTGTTGTGAGCCTGTCATGCTTTGAGTAGAAGATGTGCTAGCCTGGGTTGGGTCATTGGTTTGATTGGATATAGTCTATGTAGATGTGGGTAAAACCAATGGTGGAAAGATCTGTGACACAACAGGTAGTATCTGAGGAGTGTGAGTAGTGTTTTGACCTGCGAGAGGGTTTTCGGGCCATATAGTTGATACACTGAATTCAGCGAGGAGTTTGACTCCCTTCTTTATTAACATGGCTAAGTAACATTCAGGATTCCTCTCTATAACAACGTCAACTACTTTTGTGGAGTAAGCATCTTGTTCCACATCTTCAAGTTCTTCTTCTGTGATATCTTGGAAAAAGGCTGCCCCACCGGGCTGTTCAATGAATAGAGCAGAACTGGTGTTCATGAAGGGATCGTTCTCTTTCTCTATTTCCCAAGTGGGGAAACAGTTGATATATGACTCATCAAGTTGAGTTATAGCCTTAGACCTTGTGTAAGGTCCTCCATGAGGTGTTTGAGACATAGTGCGGTCCAGGTTTTGTAACTAAAATAAGCGATATAAAGCAAACAAAGAAGAGGATCCTTTCTAAGAAAAGTCCAAGTTATGTTTTGGACAAGGATAATTCTAAGGACAAATTTTGATATAACTTGATCTCAGATTTTGATATAACTTGATCTCAAAGTGGTGATGATAAAAGATAAGATTTTCCGACCTTTGTCTTGGACAAAGTCAATTTGATAAAGATGATGATGTTTGATATGATGAGATCAAGGTATTTTCTAGTCTAAACTTTTGAACTAACAATGTTTTCGACAATAATCATGCTTTACACAGAAAGGGTAATCTTTAATGTTTAGAGATTCACACAATGTTCTTCGCATTTTCCTGGGATAGACACTAGTTTTGGACACCAAATGAAGAATTCTTTCAAGGTTTCAGGTCAAAACAAGAATGTAGTATATCTGGTCAATTGTGGTACAATTTCACCGACTACGGTAAAATAACTGGTCAATTGCGGTAGTTTATCACCAATTGCGGTAATAAACACGACGATTGTGGCAATAAATGAGTCAACTACGGAAAACTTCCTTCAATTGCGGCACAATGTGGGCAATTACAGTAAAAGAGGAACAGTCTAAAAAAGACTAGAGGATAAGTATCACTACTTAATATTTTTGAATTTTTCTGGAACAATGCTTATGATTTGCAAGACAGTTGACGTTGACAACCCTAGACTTTAACACGTCTGACTCGTTTTGACAGTTTGGATGTTTTGTTTTGTGTTTAAAAACTGATCAAAGAAACAAGCACAATAGACACTGTGTTTTGAAGAATGAAGACTGAAATTGTGCATGTTCTACAACTTTTTCAAGTTGCAAGGTTATCACGAGGTCTCAACAATGAACAGTCAGATTAATCTAGGTTAATGGCTTCAGAATACAATGTTATAGGCCCAATGCTTGAATTTATGTTAGCTCACACAACAATTGTCACGCTACTAGGACACGAAGGTCCACGACCTAGGTGCCTGTGTTTTTGTCATTTCCAGGTATTGTTGTCGTGGAGTGAAGATCTCTTTCACTACACAAATACCGTGGGACACATATGTTGGGAATCTTGGGGGAAAATTTTGCAACCCCTTGCACTATAATAAGGTATCTGTTCAGAGGTAAAATGGGTTGGCCTCTATTTATTCAAGGTTGTAGTAAGGGTCCGTGGTGTCTCTCCAATCGGTTTGTATGTGCGTGACTCACTTAAGAGCCTAGTTGATCACGCTGGCTCCTTAGGGATATTCACCCGATCCAGACTATCATCAACACGCCTCGCCCGAGCTTGGCTAAATTAGACAGAACTTTGGTTCGCGCCTTGTTTATATACCGATCGGAAGGATTACCGGTTTAAGGTCATTCTCCGAGGAAGAAGCGCATTCCCCAGACAGGCCTTTTTAAAAAAATGTAAAGGTTTGTAATCTAACAGTTTGTGCAAGTGCACCAAAAACTCAAGACATGAGGTAAATCGATTAAGCTCCAAATTTTGAAATGTGAACTAAGCTACACCACCATACAAGCACAAATGTTCAATTTTAAGCCCAAAAGTAGGTGTTGATTGCTTATTCAATTTTAATGCACTAAATTGATAGATTCTTTGCCTTTGTTTAGTTTTAATCCCCACGTCAATTTTAAGCCCAAATCCACGATATGAGGTGTGATATGTTTTGCAAGCACTGTTCTTTTTAAACCCAAATCGACAAATGAATTCCTTTTAGTTTTGTGTTGTTTAAACAGGTTAGTACCAAAAAGGGATTATTCGTAAAATAAGGGTATAAGTAACTTTGAAATAATGAAGGATGTTTACCAAACTTACCTTTCTCTGTCATTGGTGACTTTGATCCAATCCTGCACAGAAACTGAAAAGAATGTCAATTTAGAAAGAGACAGGCAGAAGATTTAGATCTGATGTTGCAATATTTCCTGTGATTGCGGCAATCTTCATGCAAATGCGGTAAATTTATGTCGATTGCGGTAATTTTCTGTCAATTGTGGAAAAGCACTGGCAACTACGACAAAATGTTGTCGGTTGCGGCATAGATCGGGCAACTGCGCAAAATTCTATCGATTGCGGCACGGATTGGGAAACTGCAACAAAATTTTGGTGATTGTGGCACAGATTGGTTGATTGCGGCAAAATACCAGAAGAAAGAAGACAAGAAATGGACAGAATAACTATGAAAGCCTGCAATCAATTGCGGTATTAAACCAGTCGATTGCAGCATAGTATAGATGATTGCGGTAAAATACTAGCAACTGTGAAATAATACAAATGTCAAAAAAAGTGGGATTTTTAAATTTACGACCGTACGGCCGTGGTTGATCAATCCATTTCTTCGTCTGCAAGAGATATTTGGGCTGTTTGTTCACGTCGGGTTCACCAAAATGTACGCCTCTCTTTTGATCTCCAAAGCTTTCCAAAGGCGAGGGTTAGTAGCAAAGGATTCACAAATTAATGCAAATCAAGTATATAATGACTACTAAACAAATACTAGAAACGTGATCAATAAAATGTGCAAGCAAGAGAAAGGAAGAAAAATAAATGCAAACCCCACGATGCTTGAAGCTTCTATTGTTTCTCTCTACTCCTTCCGAAACGTTGTTCTTGATGCTCAGTATTGGCGGGGCAGTGTCTATGACTTGAGAAGCGTCGAGAATTTGATAATTGAAATGTGTGTGTGGTCACAAGATGGCTTGAATGCTAGAACCAAACTGACGGAGTAATGGCGTGCGAGAGCTTGAAATCCTGGACCCTTCAAATAGTTATGAAGGGTTTATTATATAGGAATTGGTGATGATATGAACGGTTGAGATCAATCCCAGAGATGGGGAGATGAACGGTTGAGATCAAAAAGGAATAGGAGAGGTCCTCAGTAAACTCCACCTCTTCATTTGGTAAAGAGGAGATAGAGTTTGGTTAACTGAAGAGCTAATTATGAGTTACCTTTTTGAACTGAAGAGGTGGGTGAAGTTACCC
>MU227368.1:334649-404128 GCA_018584345.1 Thuja plicata | reverse complement strand
ATGAAAGACTTCATTCCTATCTCATAAGTATTGGATTTGTAAGAACTAGTGAAAACAATAATCTTTATTTGAAGGAAGATACTAATGCTAACATTTTGATTGCTGAAATATTTGTTGATGACATCATTTTTGGAGGCAATGATATGCTAAGAAAATCATTTGAAAATGAAATAAGCAAAGAGTTTGAGATGTCTATGTTTGGAGAGATCAAGTTCTATCTTGGTCTACAGATCATGCAACAAGATGAAGGCATTTTCATTACACAATCCAAATACATCAAGGAAGTGCTGAAAATATTCAAGATGGAAGATTCCAAACCAATTGGAACATCGATGGCAACTGGATGTAAACTGACAAAGGAGGACAAGTCACCTAAGGTAAATCAGACTTTGTACAGATCAATGATTGGAAAACTCATGTATGTTGTACATACTAGACCAGATATTGCACATGCAATAGGAATAATTGCAATATTTTCTGCTAATCCCAGGGAATCACATATGACTGTTGTGAAAAGAATCCTAAGATATCTAAAGAATACCCAGGAATATGGCATATGGTATAGAAGAGAAGGCAAATTTGAACTTAAGGTCTTTATCGACGTTGATTGGGTTGGAAACATTGATGACCGAAAGAGCACAATTGGAGGAGCATTCTTTATGGGTGACATACTTGTCACATGGATCAACAAGAAGCAAGGATGCATCTCTCAGTCTATTGCAGAAGCAGAGTATGTTTTTGCTATTGCAAACTACTCAAATATTGCATTGATCAAACAATTATTGGAAGGTATGCATATGAAAATTCTTGAACCAGTAATTATCTATTGTGATAATACAAGTGCAATAAACATTTCCAAGAATCCAGTCATGCGTGCTAAAATAAGGCATATTGCTATCAAGTATCATTATTTGAGAGAACAAGTTCAAGCAAAGGAGGTGATACTTGAATATGTGCAATCAAAGGAACAACTAGTTGATATCTTCACCAAGCCACTGCCCAATGATGCATTTGAGTACTTGAGAAAAAGACTAGTGGTCAGACCCTTGTCTAGTGGTAAGTAAAATGACTAGAAGATTGCATTGACCTACATATTATCAGAATATCATTCATGTTGTTGCAAGCAAAGAGATGGACTTCAAAGATACATCTATACACAGCAAGGTATTTATCTACTCCAAGCACCATACTTGTTATATTGCTGATGGATTGGGAAATTCAAGGAGTATATTATGGATAGAAAGGATTGTTTGGTATTACTGTCAAATATTTGTTTGGCATTGTTGTCAAAGGGAGAGATTATATCCATTATCACATTAGGGAGAGATTACATCCATCACATTATCCAAAGGGAGAGATGTAACTAGAAAGGGAGAGTACATACAAAGGGAGAGAATTGCTGACAAAAGACATCAAGAGAAAAGAACAGTCAAAGGGAGAGAGTTTGACACAAGAAGAGAACACATCACATCAGAAGAAGAAAGATTCTACATCTATCCAGTGAAGGGATTGAAGATAGAGAGAAAGCTGCAATAATAAAATCTAAGCTCACATAAGCTTACCGAGGACCAGATATTTGTACCAGTTGTGGTACATAAGATTGGTAGTTTGATGAACTTCAACTGTTATATTTCATACTATATTAGTGATAATATAGTGTGATAATTTAGCGTGTTTCCACCAATGCCAAAGGGATAGATTGATGAACTATAACTGATTGAATGTTTGAAGATGTTAAGTTGATGATCACCAAGACACAAAAAGTTAATGTAAAGACATTAAATTAGTTAATGTAATGTATTGTCATTGATGTCAACTTGATATAATCTGTATGGTCATATATATATATATATATATTGCTGAATACTTCAAAGAACCAATGAATCAAAGGCTATGCTATCAATAATGCATAAAATTTAAGTATTCACAAAGTGACTGTATACACTGATGGAGTGCACACCGATAGCCGGAGTAAACCAACAAGAGCAAATTCACAGTATTACCCAACAAGCAGAAGCACAACATTACCGACGAGTAAAGTCACAGTGTAACCCGATGAGCAAAAGCACAGTGTAACCTGACGGATAGAATTACAGAGTTGCCCAACGGATGGAGATCCTAAAGACAACTAAAGTCACTCCGACAGAACAGTTAGTTGTCACCGACAACTAACTGAAGTATTGACTGACAGAACAAAGAGTTCAGAAATGACAAAATTCTTAGCTGTCAAGAGCTAAAAATAGACATAACTGGTACTTATCATTGTTTTAATTGACAAGATAAAGTTAGAGATAAGTAAAGGATTTAAAGATTCTTTGTCCAATTGGCAAGAATATCTCTACGAGATAAAAATGGATTTTTTTCTTTAAATCTAATTGGCAAAAATTATGGATCACGCCAAGATCAAGAAAGCAAAGAAACGATAGAATCATATCTATATAAGAGACAAGCTTATTCAATATGAATAAGGGGAGTGACAAGAGAATAGATGTTGAAGAGATTCTGAAGGAGAAGAAAGTCTTCATTTAGACCTAATCAATCAAGCTAAGGAAAGAGCTAAATTCTGCAGACACCAAGAAACAATGATACAACATCACAAAGCAGAACAATGTGGAGCAAAGGTATTGAATTGATAACATTGATCAGAAAGGTAATGCACTTACAATAGATCTGAAAATCTACAATTCAAGTTGTATATGTGAATAGATCAATTTACTGTTTCAGTTTAACCATTGAAGCATCAAGTCTCTTAACTGAGCAGGACTTAAAAGTCTTTTCTAATTGAGATACATCCCAAGGAGTATCAAAAAGTTTGATCATACAAAGTAACATTCGATATTCCCGATACCTATTGACAGGCCAAGTGAGTGTTTGATCAAGGATGGTAGCATTAGATGCCAGATACTAAGTGACAAACTATTCATTTAAATCCTCTAACAAGGTCACACCTAACATTGTGTTTGTAACCTTTAACAGGGTTGGCTCTTAACCGAGCTCACTTTAGAAGAGTGAAAATTTGGGGTACCGGTCCCAATGGTTTTTCCCTTAACAGGGTTTTCATGTTAAAAATCCATGTGTCATGTGTTTATGAGTCATTACTTTATTGTTTTGAATTTCACATAAGTAAATTTGGATTGATCGGTATACACTAGTTATTTACTGTGTTTCGATAAATAGAAAGACTGCTTATCGGTAAACATATAGTAGAAGGTTTTACAAAGCATTTCGACAAGTAGTAATTTGATATAAGTATTTCAAGGCATTCATCTTACAGGACTAAAGATAACTAGAGGCTTATAAATGTGGTAATAAGTTTGAAGGGTTGATTTAAGGATTAATTTTCAAGGCCACTGATTCACCCCCCCCTCCCCTCTCAGTTATTCTAACATTTCCTTGTTTCAAGCTTCCTATAAGCACAAAAGTGTTAGTAGTTTGATAAAAATGTGTGCTAGTATGACTTTGGCAAGCGATTCTTCAGTTAAGCGTTCTGCAAAAACCACTTAGGTTGTCAAACCAAAGAGCAAAAAGATCACCAAAAACATGTTAGGAGTTAGCAAATCAAGACCAAATCAAATTCCCCTCTAAAAACACTCTCTATTTCTCAAATGAAAAAGTACAGATGATAGTCTAGAAGCAAAACTCATACGACAAATCACACAGGACCATACGACAAAACTAGCAAAAATGATCTCCTGTATGAAAAAAATAATATATCCATATGACAATTAAGATCAATTACATACTCGTACAATAATCATTATGTTTTCAAATGACATATTAGTAGCCCATGTTTTCTCATATGAGCAGGTATGAGACATAATACGACAGAAAGCGCAATTTTGTCAAAAACATGAAATTAATGGAAAATTGGGGCAAAAATGTGTTCATCCCCGCGGTGGGTGCAAAAAATGTGTGTGGTAAAATGTGAAATTCAATCTGCAACACCAAACACTTCAATAAACCATTAATTTAATGGGTTAGTATCAAATCTAAATTGAAATTATTACACAACTACCCTCAAGAGCGATTATTGCTTCCTAGTTGAAGCGAGTGTAACTCCATAATAATGCTCATTAGATTGGCATAGGAAATCAGAGACTAGATGACTCAAAAATGGAAGATTCCATGGAAATGAGCAAGATGCATGAACTTGCATACTTTTCTCTCAAGAACCTTGAAAATGAAATGCACGTATAAGAAAACTAAGTGCATATTAACCAGGAGAATACAGATAAGAAATCCATTAACTACTATTAAATGAAGCTATAAATGAAATCACCATTAAACTAGGAATGTAAGCTAGAGTCTAAATGCAATAAAACTAAGCTAAAATGAAGATGGAGGCAAGAACAATCCTCAAAACCTAGAACAAGACTAGCATTATAACCTTACTCTCAAATGTTGCCTCTTGTTTGAACAAATGGAGCTATTACTTTTATAAGAAAATTGATGAAATGAACAGTTAAGATTCAATTGAGAAGAGCGGTAGAGATGCAATTTCCCTCAATCCATGTGTGCTTGATCCAAGTGGAATGATTTTGATTGGTCAAATTTGTGCTTGTTTTGGGGAGGATGGGACAAATTTGGTAATTTCCCCTTTTAATTGCTTTATTTGAATTTTGACTGCTCACACATGTGTGAGGATGTGTGAATGGGTTCACTTAATTAAAAGGGGTTAGGACTTATAATTAAATTCCATAGTTCAAGCAATTAGATAATTTGAGTTTTGATTAAAGAATTTGTTTCAAGAAGTCATGTTTAATTATGTAGGAAAGTTTGATTAAATGCTTCTATAATTAGGGTCTAGCAAGAAATGCCTTTGATTGAGGGTTTCTTAAGGCCAATTAATTGAATTAGGGGATATAGGTTTACTAGACCAATTTCAGATGTTTACAAATCCTAAAAGTTTGAATCCAATGATCTCCACAGTAGTGCATTGTAGCTTCACATCTCTCATTTTAGCAAGCTTGCATTATCCTTGGTGATTCATATGTTGTGTTTAGGAGAGCATATTCACATTCTCCTCAAAGATCAAATCAAATGGGTCTTGGGTGCACCGGATTTGGCTCATCAGAGGTATGTGTTGGGCCTATTTTGTTTGTTATGATATTTTATGCTAATGTTTCCTTGTTACACCTAACTACACATATTGATTTCTCACATATATAGTTACACATTATGCACACACCATATTGATCAATGTTTTGCAATTCTTTTTTTTCAGATTAGTTGGCAAACCCTATTTTTTTCTTGGTAATCTCCTCTTAGAAAATTATTTTGGAGATAATACTTTCCCTGGGGCAATCCTTTTGCACATTTCCTTTTAGTTGATTCCTTTGGAGACAATGCTTTACTTAGGCCTAATCCTCATGTTTTGGTAGATTTATTAGCAAGCAATATTTTTCTTGGTTATCCTTTGAATGGGTTGTCTAGCATAACACAACTTGCTAGACTATCAAATCCATCTTATGCACCTCTCTTTTTCTCTTTACATGACTTGTATTAAGTTTTTCTTTACAAGGTCGATTTAATTGCGATCACGTTCTCTTTCTCTTTTAAGAGCATTGCTTTTGTCTTGGTTTAAGATTGAGGAGGACCTAAGTCACTTGGAGCTTGGTGTTTTCCTCATCTCTTTTACCTTGATGAGATCTCTTTCCTGTGCTTTGATCTACTTTACCATGAGTGTGAAGTAGGTTCATACTCCCACTAAAGTGGGGCTAAATGTAGCATCCTAAATTGTAATCACTTACAATTTTGGTCAGGCCCTATTTTAGTTTCCAAGGCTTCCATGCCCATTATGCTTGATTATACTTTGATGTTGTGCATAGTTTTGGAATCCTCATCTCAAAATTGACCTTAGAACTAAATCTAGGCCCTTTTTGCCCTATATGGGGATACATGGAGTATAGTGGGTGACTAAGGTTTCCCCTTACCTTGGGAGTCACCCCTTACATGGAAAATGGAGCCCAAATTTAAATTGGAGGATTTTTTAAATTTTAGGCGCGATTTCAATTATGTGTCATCCTCCTTCAAGCTTTGAGCCTCGAAATGGATAGGTGAGGTATAAGTACACAACTACCTCCCTTGGTTTGGTATCCAATACATTACATTGCAATCCCATCTATTACATTGAAATCAACTCCATTAATATACAATTCAAGCACTACAACATTCAAGAAGGAGTCAATTTTAGGTGTATACACCTAAACATGACTTGAGAAAATTGATTAAATGTAAATTATTTAAATAATGAGTCCTACTATTATTAATTAAATTATTTTATTTATTTATTTAATTCACTTTATCCTATTCCTATAAGCCTAAATCTTTTAAATTTCACTATTAAATAGTTTTCTAAAACTATTTAATTACCTTGTCATCATATGACTAGGTCTCCTATTCCAACTTGTCATCCACCTCACCCATGGATAAGGAAATTAATTTATTTGATTTCAAAAACTAGTTATTTATCCTCAACAAGGTGTCCCTATTCATAGCCCATTGTCTCTCCACCTAACTTGGTCAAATATGACTCAAAGGGCACGATGGGATGAATATTTTCCATAATTTTTTTTATAATATTTTGCTAAGTCTAGAATAGTCCTTCATATGCTCTGGTGCTTGTTCATTGTTCTTTGTTTGCTATTTGGTTGGGTTAGTGGCTTGCAACGACATAAAATTTAGTTTCATGGTTTGGAATCTCATAAGTTGGACACTCATGGTTGAACATTAATACCTTTTTACTACTATGCAATATACGTATATATGATAATCTATAGTTATGTTTCAATGGATAATTAATCGTATGATGAATGAATATGTGTTGCATGTTATATCGGATATGTGTTGTTTGTTCTTGTTACCCATTTATGATGTAGATCAATTCATCAAGGAAGGCATGATCGATAAATTGCCCAAGTGGTTACTCATGAGAACCCAGTCCTACAACTAAAGAAGTGGTATTGGAATCAGTCCAAGGATAAATTTGGCAACGTCCAAGATAATATTGAGTCAAGAGAATGTCCTTAATGCTAAGAAAATCTAGGAAGTAGTGGGAGTTATATTTGTTCTTCACGCTCCTTTATTAAGTTCTTGTTCTTACCTTTATGGATGTTTTAACTCCTACTTCTTAGTTGCAATAATGTATCCACCTATTCTCTTGGTGTGATCAGTTAGTAGTTACATTTCCTTTTATAAATAAGTGTCACCCTCTTGCGTGAGAAGTAAGAGGCAATAGAGAATTTTATAATAACATACTTTGTTTTCAGCTCTATGAATACAATCAGACTTATTCTTACATGAATGCAATAATGGAGTTTTGAAGAATCATCTTTTGTAATTGAATTTCAGATACTCACTCAAGGGATCCCACTTGGTGAGTAATCCTTAGAAGCATTTGTTTTATTTCCTACAACTCATAGTTTTAAGTTCTGGTATTTGTTTGTTTCTGCACCCAAACAAGACAGAGTAGTACATGCCTGATTTATACCAAACTTGTGTTAGTTAAACCTCGTGAGTTCAACATTAACATTTTTAGCGTATGTATCTTAGTTAAGTTACTTTTCAAGCATTTGTTTCCTACAGCAATAGGACAAGTTTACTTTCAAGTTTTTGTTTCCTGTAGCTTAGGAGATGACATGACTTTAGTAGGTACTTAGCGCATATATTGTGCAGTCCCATTTTAAGTATACGTCCCTAGGTTGATGATTAAATGAGCCTTCCTATTGAGAAATATAACTACTCATATA
Source organism: Thuja plicata (assembly GCA_018584345.1). Taxonomy (NCBI): domain Eukaryota; kingdom Viridiplantae; phylum Streptophyta; class Pinopsida; order Cupressales; family Cupressaceae; genus Thuja; species Thuja plicata. The sequence continues at coordinate 396,380 of MU227368.1, read as the reverse complement.
GGATATCCAATCCTTGAGTTGAGTTATGAACCGAGTTATTGATCCATTTGTGAAGTCAAGCATTTTTGGTGTCGTTGTTGGGGATGGTGTCAAGCTAAGAACCTAATACAACCATTTGTAGAAGTTAATTTAGTTTCATGCTTTTCAATCCTATTATAGTTTAAGTTAGAATTAATTTTCAAATGTCTAAGCTAAGTTCACTCTATCTGTATGCATAGAAGGATAAATTCTTTAAGAAGATACCTTCCCAATTACCCCAACAATCAGCTAGGACACCTCTTTGTGCCACAAGAAAAAGAAGGAGAGGAAGAAGGGACTTTTGTAGATTCTATTCCAAACCTTCCTACTTCCTCATTATCCTTAGAAGACGAGCCCCTTGGCCTTCACATTTTTGAAGAACCTCTTGACTTGAACCCTTTTGCAGAAATCTTAGCCAATTTGTACATTCAACACCCTAAGCATCCTAACCATCAAGAATAAGATAATCAATTGGATTTAGTAGTCTTCCAACCAGGAGGTCCACCAAGAGGCCCACCAAGAATGGAAGCTCCTCCTACCTGTCCATTTCCCATCACTGACCAGCATGACAATAACAATCTCAAAAATATTCCTTCTTCAGTCCTTCCCAAGTTTTATGGCCTGGTAATAGAGGATCCTGGTACATTTCTCTTTGAGTTTGATATCCTTTGTAGGAGTTATGAATACACTACTAATGCTCATATGCTTAAATTATTTCCTGCGACTCTTAAGGAGTCAACATTGAGATGGTTTATGGGCCTAGGAAGTGATGTTGTCCATAAATGGGATGAGATGAAGACTGCATTCTTGGACAAGAATAAAGATTACCATATGGGAACTGACATGAGATGTGATGACATCTTCAAGATGACACAAAAAGAGGATGAGAGTCAGGAGGACTATGTGTTTTAGTTCTTGTTTAGTCTACAAAAGAACACTCAATATCAACTCAATCATTTTGGGACACTTGGGGGATATCTTATCATTCTAGGTTGACCATGGTTAGCTACTACAGATGCCTATATTGGCTTTTTTTAAGGAGATACAACCATTTATGATGGTCTAACTACAAAGAAGCTAGCCTTGTATCCACCTTCTCAACCCCAGCCTAGACTAACAACACCTATCTGGCTAGATATAGGGGAAGAATTTGAGGAAGTAAATTTAGTAGTTCAGTTAATGATGCTAGGAAGAGATATGTTCTTGTAGCTTCAAGAAGAGGATGCATTGCTTTCTAACATCATGCATAATAATTATGGAATGAGGGAATAATCCTTTGGATGTTCCTCTAACCAACAAAGCTCCTTGCAACATTTGTATCCATAATCTGAGTCATTTCACAATTCTACAATTGAACACATCTACCATAACCTGCTTCCGTGTGAGATCCAAATGCCTCCCCTAACTGAAGCCTCCATGATTGATCTAACCAAACAAATTGAGGTTTCACCAGGTCACTTATTGAACATAAACAATAAAATTGATCAGCAACAACAACTATCTTTAGCCATGTTGTTGCAAGACCATAAACAAGCCTTTGCATGGGATTATGGGGATATTAAGGGATTAGATCCTAAGTTGTGTACTCATAGGATTTATCTCAAGGAGAGTAGCATGCCTATAAGACTATCAAATGAGAGTGAATCCTGCTTTAAGGGAGATATTTAAAATTGAATCGTAAAAATTACTCAATGTTGGTTTCATATACCCCATATCATACAGCTAGTGGGTTTCTCCCTTAGTGATCTTGCCTAATAAAGGAGGTAAATGGATAGTGTATGTAGATTATAGAGAGCTGAATAATGCAACCAAGAGAGACCACTTTCCTTTGCCTTTCATTGATCAAGTTTTGGACTCCCTGGCAAGCAAGATAAAAAAATTCCTTCCTAGATGGCTATAGTGTGTATAACCAGATCAGGATTCTCCCTAAAGAACAAGAAAAACTACATTTACTTGTCCTTTGGGAACCTATGCATACTATGTATTACCCTTTGGGATTTGTAATTCTCCAACAACATTTCAAAGAAAAATCATTAGTATCTTTTAAGATATTTCCCATGGATGCATGGAAATCTACATGGATGATTTTACAACATATGGTGTTACTTATGAGGAAGCATTGCCTAATCTTGGAAAAGTTTTGAAAATATGTGAGGAGCATAACCTATCTTTGAATAATAGAAGTGTTTTATGATGATTCAAGAAGGTGTAGTCCTAAGACACTATATATCTGAGGTTGGTGTACAAGTAGACCCTGCAAAAATAAAAGTCATCCTTAATTTTCCTACCCCAACAAGGCAGAAAGATGTTAGGAGATTATTGGGACATGCTGATTACTATAGGAGATTCATAAAGGATTTCAACAAGATGGCAGAACCATTATACACTCTTCTTACAAAAGACTCATAATTTCATTGGATTGCAGTCTGTGACGAATCCTTCATGCAGCTGAAATCTGTCATCACTCTGTAAGTACTTTCCCTACGAGGTCCACATTGGTCATTGCCATTTTATATACACAAGGATGCATCAAACTATGTTGTAGGTGCAATGTTAGGGCAGAATGATGACGATATAGAGAATGTTATATATTTCATCACTAAGAACTTGCAAGGACCTAGATTAAACTAAATTGTCACAGAAAAAGAGTTGCTAGCTGTTATTTATGCCCTTAACAAGTTCTGCCATTATATAACACGGTATCGTATATTTGTTCACACTGATCATGCAGTCATTAATTTCTTGACAAATAAATGTGTAATAACTGGAAGATTAGCATGATGACTCTTATTGATGGAAGAATTTGACCTAACCATAGTAGATAAGCCAAGCAAAGCTAATGTGGTATCTGACTTCTTGTCTAAACTACAAAATGATAATGATTCCAAAGTCAATGATGATAGCTTTCCAGATGACCATTTTCTCTCTATCTTTGCTAAGACACTATGGTATGCAGATATAACAAATTATTTGGCCTCTAGCCAAATACCTCCCTACTTTTCATCAAAGGAAAAGAGGTTGTTAGTTGAGAAAAGTTTCAAATTTTCTTGGATAACGCATTGTTTGTTTTACACTGGACCTGATCAAGTGATGAGACGATGTGTATGAGAGGATGAAACATATGACATCCTCCATGCATATCATGATGAACCATGTGGATGTCATTTTGCAGGCAAGCAGACCGCTGTGAGAGTGTTGACAACAGCGTACTACTGGCCTATATTACATAAGGATGCAACAAGATATACGAGAGAATGTGACATGTTAGAGAATGGGCTAAACTACCAAATCTGATAAAATTCCTTTGTGTCCATAGGTAGTAGTCACACCATTTGATAAACGGGGGCTTGACTTTATAGGGCCAATTTATCCCCCATCCAATGAGAATTCTTACATTTTGGTGTGCACTGACTATGTTACAAAGTGGCTAGAGGTAAGGGCTATGAAGCATGCTAGAGATAATAGGGTTGCTGAATTATTGCACGAAGAAATATTCACTAGGTATGGAGTTCCAAGAGAACTAGTGACAAATCAAGGAGCACAATTTACATCTACATTGATTACTGCCTTAATGAATGAGTATAATATACAACGCAAAAGGTCTAGTCCATATCACCCTCAAGAAAATGGATAGGTAGATATAACTAATAGGAAGATTGAATCTATTCTCACAAAAATTGTCCAGTTACATAAGAAAGACTGAAGTAGCAGACTCCCTGAAGCAGTATGGGCTTACCGAACTACTTGGAAAACTACAACAAGGTTTACACTCATTGAGTTGTCATATGGCATAACAGCCATGATGCCTATAGAGTTTGAGCACAAATTTCTAAGAATAACATTGGAGCTTCACATAGACCATCCTGCAACACAAAGGGATGTACTCTTGCAGTTGAATGCACTCGAGGAAATGAGGAAATTTGCCCTGCAACACACTGAGTTAGTTCAAATGCAAAGAAAAATGGGCACGACAATCACATCAAAATCAAGAGGTTTGTTCCTGGTGACTGGGCACTATTATATGACTCTCATTTTCAGGAGAATCGAGGCGAGTTAACCACTAGATGGTTAGGCCCCTATGAAATTGAAACTGTGTTCGATAATGGAGTTGTGTAGTTGATAGTAATTAGCCTAGTCTGGTTCAAGTTGCTCGTCAATGGACATAGGATTCATTTATACCATAAGCTAACCACTAAGGATGAGTTCCTGCAACAACTCAATGCTTAGTCACAGCCATCTCTTCCTGCAGCCGAAGGTGCTACCCTTCTGCTTCCAGCTTGTCTTTGAAATACTGACATGTCATGCAACTCATAATAAACATTTCCTTTCTTTAGTAAACTTTTTTCTTCATAATAATTCCTTTCGTTCCATCCCATTCCACGTGTCTTCCATGCCATCCACCACTCCACTTCACCCTCTCACTCCGTCATACTTCCTGTACACGTCAGCACAACAATCTTATGAACTATTACAGGTAGTTGGCACATATCCTACATGTATGCACATGTATTTATTTCACCACTTGATTTATTTATTGCTGCATACTGTAATTATTATATTAGTATATTACATTTATTTTCAGTTCATCATGAAAGATTTGACATGTTCAGACACATGACAACCTTTTAGTAGGGGGCATGGTTCTATTATGTCATTATCTTTTGCATGTCACCTTTTTGGCCTACATCATGCGTACAAGTACATACTTGCACGATTGTCTAAAATTTAAGGCTCACATAATTGTCTTAATTATTAGAGTTATGTCATTATCATAATTATTTCACAACCTTAGTTCACAGTGATTTGATGTTTACTGTGTGAGGAAATTGAAAACACTTTACAAATCTTTACGCCAACCTTGTGATTATATTTTCTGTACTCATAATCAAGCATGTCATTCCTATTGCTTTTGGATATCATTTATTGTGCCTAGAATTTTGTTCTCCATAACTTGCACTTCTCCAAAATCCAAAAGTGTGATCTAGAAAGTTCTTGAGCAAAGGGTATTAGCAACAAAAGGGTTTGTGCCTACGGTAAGGGTATTTTCATAAGGCAACATGTTGACAGAAGGATTTGAGTGAAGAATTTTGGGAAGCTCACAATGGGTGGCTAGTTGATCTTCCATGAGCCAACTGATCACACAGTCTTATTGCAGGATCATGCAAGTGTGCATGCGTTCAACAATGATGGGTGGTTAAGTTATTTTCTCAAGTTAACTGGCTACAACGAAGAGATTACCTATGAATTCTCAAATATGTTCAACAATGGAAAAGCGACGGTACGAGGGCTAAGAGTTATTGCTTCATAAGCAAGGATAGTAGAAATATTTGGCCTTCCAACTGTAGGCGAGCTATACCTGCATGGTCATGACCGAGTAGGTGCCCAAGTAGTTACTCATGAGAACTCGGTCCTGTAGTTGAAGAAGTGGTATTGGAATCAGTCCAAGGATAAAGTTGGCAACACCCAAGATAAGATTGAGTCAAGAGAATGTCCTTAATGCTGAGAAAATCTAGGAAGTAGTGGGAGTTAGATATGTTCTTCATGCTCCTTGAATAAGTTCTTGTTCCTACATTTATGGATATTTTTACTCCTACTTCTTAGTTGCAATAATGTATCTACCTATTCTCTTGGTGTGATTAGTTAGTAGCTAAGTTTCCTTTTATAAATAAGTGCCACTCTCCTGCGTGAGAAGTAAGAGGAAATAGTGAATTTTGTAATAACATGCTTTGTTTTTAGCTCTATGAATACAATCAGACTTGTTCTTACATGAATGCAATAATGGAGTTTTGAAGAATCATATTTTTTAATTGAATTTTGAATACTCACTCAAGGGGGCCCACTTGGTGAGTAATCCTTAGAAGAACTTGTTTTATTTCCAGCAACTCATAGTTTTAAGCTTTGGTATTTGTTTGTTCCTGCAGCCAAAACAAACAGAGTAGTACATGCTTGATTTATACCAAACTTGTGCTGGTTAAACCTCACAAGTTCAACGTTAACATTTTAGCATATGTATCTCAATTAAGTTACTTTTCAAGCATTTGTTTCCTACAACAATAGGACATGTTTACTTTCAAGTTTTTGTTTCCTACAACTTAGGATATAAAATGGCTTTAGTAGGCACTTAGCGCATATATCGTGCAGTCCCATTTAAAGTATACTTCCCTGGGTTGATGATTAAATGAGCCTTCTTATTGAGAAAGATAGCTACTAAGATAGGATATCCAATCCCTGAGTTGAGTTATGAATCGAGTTATTGACCCCTTTGTGAAGTCAAGCAGGGCACTTGTCCTAAGTGTCCTACAACTTCAAATGTTCTTCCACCCTTCTCTCTTTGGTCATGGAGAGATCCTTGAAAAGTGTCTCTCCCTCCCACATAAGCCTTCGGGTTTCCAATGTCTGAGGAACATCTTGTTGGTGTTTTAAAACGTTTATGCTTTGAAAGCTATCAATATACCTTGAGATGGATTTTAAGAGTGGTTAGCTCCAGATATGGGAAGATCTTAAGGTAATTGGACCAACTATAGGGACAAGACTTCCCTCTACACTTCTGGCTTTGCAAGACCAAGGTGGGTGTACCTAATCCAGCTCAAAATACAACACTTCATACTCACTTCTGGATTTAAACAACAAATAATGGTAAGAAAGTACTCAATGTCAACCACTCATTCATTGACTCTCAATTACCATAAAGAACAACAACCAATAACCACAAAAATCAAAAGGAAATTGAAAAGGTTTTGATGTTTAAAAAGGGGATAATACATCCAAACCTAACCATACATGTATCAGTGCAGAATGTACTAGTTCATGATCAGTGCAGAATGTACTAGTTCATGATTAGTGCTTTATCCATAGGGCAACATAGTCTACTACAGATACAAAACACAAGGAACTAACTATCGTCAAAGATTCAAAGCCATAAATACAGATAACCCAGACCAAACACTTCTTATAGGATCCTTATGTAGACAAACCAAATGAACCTATGTCATATCCAAAGCATTATTTGATTTGATCTTAGATCAAAACTAGGGACTAATGACATATACATAGACAAACTCTATGCAATGAATAAGAAAATCCACAACTCGAGAGATAGGCATCAAGGAGAGACTTGAATCTGGAATACAATATTAAGTATGAAGAATCATGTTGTTGAATCAATCCATTTCAAAACATATACCACTTCAATGAATGCAAAAGAACATGAAACTTCTATTCTATCTAGAAACAGTTTAAATTTTCATCTGCTATACTCTCACTGGAATAAGTATGCAACTTAATGCTTTATGTACTTCCCCAAGTTTCCAGCCCTTACTAAATGATCTTGGAAACCCTTTTATAGAACAAGGATTGCAACAAGCTTCAGATCATTTAGGGTTAGGTTAAGAACCAAAAACCAAATAACTACAAGACAAAACAATAGCTCATTACAACCACCAACTTCTTTGTCTTCATCAAGTAATAACTTTCTCTTCATTCCTTCTTGTGCAATCCGATCTGCAACCGCCAATCATCTTGGGATGTGGAGAATAACTGTCTTGCAGAAGGAATAAGATATTCTTATAATAATTTAATCCAATAAATTAGCCCATTATGTGCTACAAGCATCAATTGTTCTTTCTTCAAAAGATTCAATCAAAGGATTTGATCTGATCTGCATAACCACTAGGATCGGGAGTAGATCCACCATTAATGTAGAAGAGACATGACACCGATTAATGGTTACATAAGGTTTACAAACTTTGAACAGAAACCCTAAACCATCATTTCTCATCACAAATGCACTCTAAAGATATTCCAAGCAATCAAATTTCATCCTAGCAACATCCCACAACCGCATAAAAAGGACCCAAAAGATCAGATTCACACATTTATTCTCCTACAATAAAAGGCACAGTCCACCACTTCAAAACCCAGAGGAAAACAATTAAAAATTCAAATATCTACTTCAACGATCATAGTTGGCATGGAAAACATCATCAATGGTCGAGATTAAAACCTTAATCTATCTTTAAAACATCACCGTTGATCTCTTTAAAATCACCTGTGAGCCAACGACCCCACATGACCTTCACTGACCTCACCTTGACAAATGTCACTTAGACGCGATGCATTAAAGGATAAACAACCAACATCTCACGTTCCATGCATCTTGCACACCGTCCAATCAAAATAGAACTGATCACCCTTTATTCTTTCGGCCCCACTTGGCCCTTCTATAAAATTAGACACGCGTCAATCGGTTGCAATGCCGCAAAGACTATCCATCATGCAACTTATGTTCAAGGAATCACGCCTACCACATGATCAACTATGATTTGACAACACTCTAACGCCCTTCAAAATCCCAGACCCATGACTGAGATGGCCACGTGTTGGCCATACATGATCCCGCAATGAGTAGACTTCTATCAACTTTCCTTCAAGGCAATGCGCCAACTGTTAGATTAAAATAGATATGCTCCACTTTTATCTTTCCTCTAGCCCCAACCAAGCCCCACTGTCTCCACATGTCAGCCTGTCGCAATGCCTTCAAGAGTATTTTTCGTGCATCTTTTGTTTAAGGCAAAGCGACAACCGTTATATCATCACTGACTTGTCTGACCTTTGTTTTACCTTTAATCGGAGGCAAGACCCACCTTGTACATTTGTCACAAAGGCGTGATACCTCAAAGAATCTTCAGCTGATCATTTATCGTACCGGGCATTGCAACAACCGTTGGATTGATTCCTATTTGCTCGGCTGCTGACCTCACCTTCCACTACAGACTGGCCCGCCAAAGACACGTGGCACTCAGTCACAATCCCTTAAAGAATCTTTTGACATCAATCTTCACTTTGAGGGAAAGCGCCAACCGTTGGATGAGAATCAGGATCTGTCTTGTCACTGGCTAAGAAGAAATGGGCCCATGATCTCAAAAAGGACAAGTGTCACCTAGGCATGATGCCTTGAAGAATAAATTGGTTGCATCTCGCGATCAAGGCATAACGCCTACCGTTGGATCAAAAGGAACCTGCCTGAAAACTACATAACATAAGGCACGTCAAGGACTTTAGACTTAGGAAAAATTAGTGTAGACCTTGCTAAGACTTAGGAAATATTAAAGCAGAAAGGGCCCCACACACGATGACTTAAACACATGAGATAAAGACTTAAGTGATTGGAAAAAGTAACATCATTTTATAAAAGACACCAAGACTTAGGGTTTTTGTCATGAAATAAACCAAGGTTTTGAAAATAATGATAGATTAGGGCTTTGGAACCAGTTAAACATTGCATAAACATGATCAAGATTTTAGGACTATGGAATTTTTTTTACAGTCCTAACACATCTCTCCTACTTTCTCTATCACATCCCAATCAATCCCTAGTTCTTCTTTATCGTCTCAACCAATTCAAACTCAACCATTCATTTCCCAAGATTCAGTCTTATCCCTTGGATTATGCCACATTGGAATCAAGGCGAGGAAAACACTATAAAAGGAGTCCTTATTCCTCCATTTTGAGATGATTAGCAATCTTGCATTTTGGAGATCTTTAGCATTCTTGAGAGCAGTTAGAACATTTTTTTTTATAAAAGTGTGCCTTTGCCTTAGTAATTTCATCATTTCAGCTTCATATCAATCAACATTAGCAATAATGTTCAATAGTTTCATCATCATCTAGTTTGCATAATCTAGCAATCATCATCACTACCACATTATCATAAGCATTTAGCATCTTAGGAGGGACTCTAGTTGCATTTAGAAACCACTATTCAAATCTTTGAAATCATTTTGGAAGGTGATTAGTTCTGAGAGCCCATTATCTTCTTAAAATCTTTAAGAGGAGAAGAACAATGGAGTCAAGCTGAAGGAATAAGGTAAACGAAAGGTATAGTTTCATATTTTCAATTCGTTTCTTCATATTTCATTGGAATATTTGTGAATAGCTAAATCTAGATGTTATTTAGTGGAATAATTTTAGATTTTGCATCATTACATTTCATAGATGTACATTAGGTTCATTCAAGCATCAAGCATGGAAGATACAAAGTAATGTCTAGATCCTTGCATGTGTGAAGGCACTCATGTTTTCCTTATCCTAGATCCAAGGTCAAGACTACATCAAGACAACTTTCAAGCATCTTCATGAGCAATTCAAAACTTGTGAGGGTATAGCATCTTGTCAAGCCTCCGCTACTAACAACATGCTTTTTCCTTTATGCAATTTTAATTTGATTTCAAGGTTAATTCCTATACAGGAGTTTGATTGAGGCAAAACCCTTTATCTCAACATTGTCCCCATTTTCAGTGTGTATGTGACTGGTGAGAAAGTTATGTATTCAACTATAGGAAGGTCCGACAACTTACTATAGATCCCCTACCTCTTCATCACTTTTATTAGATCAAAGGCACCTCCCACAATCAAGGGCAAGTCTAGTCGCCCCCTACATTCCAAGTTACCCTGTATAGACAATTTGGGTTTAAAATTGGTGTGCAAGTCAATTATTATGTTTGTTTATCAGTTCTTGTCCCAAAACATGTTTATTAGTCCGTTGTCTATCTACATATATAAATTATCGTTATTGCACCTATCTCATCCTATTTTATTTGTTTCTTAATTCCAAATTACATCAAATAATTATTCAATTCTTAGCAAAGGAGAAACCCTTACACCCGTTCAATGCTTGAATATTCTTAAGCCCAGTGGGTACTTTCTCCTTCCTAATGTAATGAGAGAGATTAAATTTGGTGTGTGAACTTCCCAACTTGATTGACCATCCTCCTCCTATCACCAATCTTTATTTCTTTACAATCCTAACCCCGATCCTTAACTAAACCCTATCATATTTGTAATTCTATCTCCAATCCTCTCTTTAACTATAATCTTAACTCTAAGCCTAAGCCTAATTATAACTATATCTCTAACCTTAACGACGACCTTAACTCTACATGTAAACCTAACTATATCTTTGACCCTAATACTATATCTAACCCTTATCCTAACTATATCTCTTAACCATAACCTTGAACCTAACCTTGGCTATATCTCTAGCCCTAACCCTAAACTTAACCCCAATCGTAATACTAACACCAAACCTAATTATATCTCTTAACCCTAACATTAACCCTAACCCTAATTCTAATCAAATCTCTAACCCAAAATGTTACGTACTAATGACCCTAAACTTAACTATATCTCTAGACCAAAACCCAACCCTAAGCATAACCCTAACCATGATGCAAATCCTTACCATAATCTTAACTCTAACACCGACCCTAAAAGTAAACGTAACCCCAATCTTGACGCTAACCTTGATCCTAATCTGAACACTACTCATGTCCCTACTCATGACCTCAATCCTAAATTAATTTATTATTATTTATATAATCATTAATTCTTATTTATATTATAATGATATTATTATATAATTTTAAATTAAATTATAATAATAATATTATTAATGATATATATTTTATATTATGATATTATAAATCTAATAAAATATATTTATATATTATAATTATAAAATAATATTATTATATTTATAATAAACTTAAATTATAAATATTATACTAATATATTAAAATGTATTAATAATAATTTAATATAAAATTACTTTATTTAAAGTTTTACATGTTACATGTCAATATATATATATATTTAGTATATATAACATACATTGAGAGAGATCTTTTTCGAGGCACTTATTTTTTAGCGTGCACATGGGTGTGTTATAGTTTTATTCCCAAATTAGCATATTCTCACATGTATCAATGCCACATTGAATTCTTTAAACATCAAAGCATAACATGTTGTACAAACACATACCAAGTTGACTTATAATGACTAATAGAAAGAAGTGGGAAACTTGGAATTTCAATTCAAAGTTACATTTGATTCACCATGAAATTGAAACAAGTCAATCCCACACCATACATAAATAAACCTTAAGACAAAACAATAACTTCAAGACATCAAACTACAAAACCAAACCTAATAAAATAGTGTACCTCTTAATAATAATTACACAAAAAAATAACATTCCACTAAAATAAACACAAAACTAAATATAAAAAATATATAAAAATCACTTACAACACCAACTTAATCTAACAATTCAATAAATAAAATTTCTATAATTTTTAAATTTTATAAAATTATAACAAAATCAATTAATGATTATAATAATATTATTAATGATATATATTTTATATTATGATATTATAAATCCAATAAAATATATTTAAATATTATAATTATAAAATAATAATATTATACTTATTATAAACTCAATTATAAATATTTTACTAATATATTAAAATGTATTAATCATAATTTAATATAAAATTACTTTATTTAAAGTTTTAAATGTCATGTGTCAAAATATATATACTTAGTATATATAACATACATTGAGAGATATCTTTTTCGAGGCACTTATTTTTTAGCGTGCACATGGGTGTGTTATAGTTTTATTCCCAAACTAGCATATTGTCACATGTACCAATGCCACATTGAATTCTTTAAACATCAAAGCATAACATGTTGTACAAACACATACCAAGTTGACTTATAATGACTAATAGAAAAAAGTGGGAAACTTGGAATTTCAATTCAAGTTACTTTTGACTCACCATGAAATTGAACCCAAGTCAATCCCACACCATACATAAATAAACCTTAGGACAAAACAATAACTTCGAGACATCAAACTACAAACCAAACCTAACAAAATAACATACCTCTTAATAATAATTACACAAAAAAACAACATTCCACTAAAATAAACACAAAACTAAATATAAAATATATATAAAAATTACCTACAACACCAACTTAATCTAACATTTTAATAAATCAAATTTCTAGAGTTTTGAAATTTTATAAAATTATAACAAAATCAATCACCCTAAGCCACACAAAAGGGACCTTCCTTTCACATAAAGTTGCCTAAACAATATTTGACCGGGGAGGCGACAAACGTAGTTAGAAAGCAGGCGGCGTATGTATAAAGTTGTACATAGGAAGCCAAATAAATAAATACAGCGAATTTTAAATAAGCCCAAAAAGGCCAATGGACGGCGCTGTTTAAATCCTTCTTTCCTTATATGCCACTAATTTATTATATTTCCACATCACCATAATTCCTTTTCGAATATTCTCTAATTTTTTATTCTGAAAACCATACACCTTAAATAATAAAAAAAACAAAATAAATATAAACATCAGATATTGCTTCCACATATTTTATTTCCATAAATATATTCAGGTTGCACGTTCTTCAAATCGGGCCGCCAACTAACACAAAATGCGGGCTTTCACTGTTCGGGAACGGGAAAATTTACCGTCAATTTCTTACAATATTCTCTGTCACACGACAACTTTGTACGCCGTTACTTGCAAAACAAACAAATTCGCCGTTTTCCTCGCGACACATAATTTTGCTCAACGGCCAAAACACTAATTCTGGCGTGTTGCAACAAACAGATTGACGGATAGACGGAAAGCATTCCTCCGTCAAATGTGACGGATTTTCATGCTGACTGAAAATCTTAAAGTTTTCCTGTCTTAAATTCTTTAGTATTTATTGTGGGGGCTGTTTACAGGGATATGTTTTTTTAAATTAAGTAAATGATGATTATGCAGAGGTTTTTTCTCATTGAAATGGAGGAAAAGTGGCGATTTTCACGCTTGGGGTTTTGAGGATTAACCATGGGCGGTAAGTTTTTTCTGTCCCTGAAAACCCTTTTCAGATCGCTTTAGATTTAAATGTCATTGTTAATTAATAGAAAAATCATTTTCAATGCTGAAATGAAAGTAAAATGGCTATATTTCGTGTTGTGTGTAAAATGATTATGGTTTCGTATAGCTTTATGAGGTGAATTTTCTCTCACATTGACAGTTTAGAAACGAAGAAGGCGTTTGTGAGAGAAAGGAGAGCTTTTGGCATTGTCAGAAGAACAGAGTAGAGAAAGAAGGTATTTCTAGATGTATATTGGAAATCAATATATTTATTGTGCGGTGGATCTGTTGTGTTGAAGAGCAGAAGCTTTCCCTTTCGAATCGCAGGCCTTTTGGAGCAACAAAAGCTACTTTTGCCTTATCCAGGAGAGCTCAGGAGGAAAAACTGAATGCCTTTAGCAAAGCAATTATCAGCTTAGGGAACTTTCGAGTGAAGCGGCCGTGAAACGTAAACGGCTGTAATCGGGGAAAAATTACGAGCGGAAATCAGGAACTCATGATCGGGGCGGGCAAGGATTGCGAAATTGTGGGAAATAGTGGTTGTTGTGGTGTTTTGGATCATCGATCGAGTTTTTCAGCTGCGGAAGGCGAGGATTCGGAGGCTTATAGGGTAAGATCGGAGGTTCCGTTGTAGTCGCTTGTGAATTGCAGGGAAGGTTGGGGCATCTGTGCTTCCGGCCGATTCCCCTATAACTTCAACCTACTTTGCGGCTTTCCTGGACCACTGAATAAATCTTCGCAATGGTACGTGCAAATGTCTGCACACTTTTGGCTTTTAGTTCTGTAAAGTTATGATTCAAAGTTCTAGTTTTTGATATTGCATCATTTGATTGATTGTCGATAAAGTTTAATTCGACCCAAACAAAACAGACACTGAAAATAATTTAGTTTGGTAGGCCAGGAGGCGTAGGGTTGTGAACGATAGGATTATGGAGGGCTTTCTGTCCGAATCCTGATTTGGCCATTATTGTTTGTGTCGTAAATCTATATGGAAGAAACAATGTTTTGTGAAACGTCTATTATTTTGGGCCCTTTAATCGCAAACTTTGCCAGCAAGCTCACCATAATATTGAGGCTAGCATGTCTATTTATTGGCGATTGAACTGGTGGCTATTGACCACCGGTATTGTAATGGCAATCACAGTTGAATAGATTGAAACTGGTTTGTTATTTAAGCTTTTTAGAAAACCAGATGCAAGAGAGAATCCTTCCTTTGAGTTGGAGAGATCTTTTTTTTTGGATATATCGGGAACAGAGATTTTGTATTTGAAAGTTATAAAGACAATATACAGACTAAATAGTTTACAAACAGAGACACGCGCAATGCATTAACAAATAGAGACCTATGCAAAAAATAATCTGATCTGCAATAGAAACTGGTGAAGATGAGAATTAGGACGTTTCTGATCTGCTGTTGATTTTACATCTCACTTCAATTGCAGGTGCGCTTTCTGACAATATAAATTCACTCCAAAAAGTTTCAATTTTAAAGGCACCTCCACACTTCTCAGAATGCAATAACTCGGGATGATGGTGTGTAAAGTACATTTTAAGGGCTGCTAAAGTATTTTTTAAATTAAGAGGGCTATTTAATATTTTTAAGAATTGGTGTTTGAATTCAAGTGAAAGGCAAGCGTAAAATACGACTTAAGAAATGGTTATTAAAATATAAGTAAAATAACATAAGAAATCTATTCTTACAAGATGGTATACAAATGCATAATGCAATACAACACTTTTCATGTCATATTCAAGTTTTAGTGCTAAAATTTGCCTATAGATGGGACTGTATGCCAACTACCTTGATATCATTGTTATGTGACCGAGGTTCATCCCTTATTTAAGGCACATTCGACTTAAGGAATGTATTCTTGTTCATAATGTATTTTAAATTGACTGAATGTAGGCAATTTGTGTTTAGAAATTTTTGCATGCATAAATTGAATTTTGCTTGACTTCTCATCTCTAGAAAGAATGGAAAATCAATTGAACTTAGCTGGCTTGAAACATTGCATTATATATCAAATCAACTAGGATAGCATATTCAACCTTACTATCTTTAGGCTTGAGTTAGGGGGCGTTAAGCAATACATTTGTAGATAAATAAACTCAAACACTCTCCTTGTTTATTGTGTACATGTATAATAAAGTTGCTGTTTGATCTTTGAGAAAAATATCTATAATTTTCTGATTCCAATGTCGGTGAAGTCATATACACTGTCAATTTAAGACATACTTTTGTTCATAATGTTTGTTTTATGGAATTATATTAGCAGTCGCTGAAGATATTCTTACCTGTCCTCCCTGATTTGGATGCAGGCTGCGCCTGTCAACATAATAGTAGGTTCCCATGTATGGGTAGAAGACCCACAGTTGGCCTGGATTGATGGAGAGGTTATAAAAATTGTGGGCCAAAAGGCCGAAGTTCAGACTACTGCTGGAAAGACGGTAAGGGCTTGTGACGATTGAACTATTTGGTGATGATAATGTGCAGCTTTTACGAGGTGTTCCTGTTTTATTGTGATAGCATTTTAAATGTAAATTTCGTTGATCTAACTTTTTAGCTGTAAAGGATTGGTTTTCAAAGTGATGTACATTGTACTATCACGAGTTATATATGGTAAAATATTTGGCTTCTACAGTGCTTTTCAAGTAAAGAATAGTTTGACGGGTGACATGCATTGGGTTATTAGTCAGAATGCAAAAGTATTTTGTATTGGACATGATCAGTAGTTAGAATGAATGGGCATTTTAACTTGTATTTAATTTTTTGCACCCTTAAGTTAAACTTGGAACACAAATCTAGGCATTTGTTTCATATATATTGCTGAAGTGTTCAATCTATTCAAGCATGTACTTGCATTGTGTTTTTCCATAAGCTGCAGCAAAATTATTGGTGATAATCGCCAGGAAATTTTATAATCATGTGCATTAATTTGGAGCATATGGTAAATGTTTTTTTTCGTCTACAGGTGTCTGTTAATTTGGCAAATGTGTACCCAAAGGATACAGAAGCACCTCCGGCTGGAGTTGATGATATGACAAAACTCTCCTATTTACATGAGCCAGGAGTCCTGCAAAATTTAAAAACCAGATATGAACTCAATGAAATATATGTAAGTTGTCAGTTTATAATAATCTCTTCTCTTTTAAATCTGAATATTAACATGGATTGTGGAAACATTATGTCTCTTAATAACTTTTCTTTTAAATTCGAGAGTTTGAGATATTCATGCTAATATATAGTTTTAAAGACCACTGTTTCAGATTTTATAAGTTTGTGATGTTAAAGTACTTGACACCTATGTTTGAAGCTCCATATGTTGCTTATTTTCTTTATAATTTCAATGAATAAAATGTATGCCTACTAATTTTGTTTGACTCTTTTTATATCAGTTTGTCTGATAGGAATTATACAATGTTTGTCAGACATATACAGGAAATATATTGATTGCCATCAATCCATTTACACGACTACCTCATTTGTATGATACACATATGATGCAACAATACAAGGGAGCAACATTTGGAGAGTTAAATCCTCACGTTTTTGCAGTGGCAGATGCTGCTTACAGGTAAGACAACTGATCCTCTATGATCCTTCCATAACTCACAGTTTTTTGAATTAAGTGCAACTGTATGGTTGATTTTTGATTTGCTTTTAAATGTTTCCAAATACAGGGCTATGGTTAATGAGGGAAAAAGCAACTCTATTCTAGTCAGTGGAGAAAGTGGTGCTGGTAAAACAGAAACCACAAAAATGCTCATGCGTTATTTAGCATTCATGGGTGGTCGAGCTGCATTGGAAGGAAGGACGGTTGAGCAACAAGTTCTAGAAGTAAGATGAATGTCATTTGTGCAATTATGAGTCAAGGCCAATAAGTTTTTGATTTTGTAAAAGCTAGTTTATGTTATTATAATAAGTTTTTGATTTTGTAAAAGCTAGTTTATGTTATTATAATAATTAAGGACTGCAGTGTTACTGTATAATTCTTTTCTGAATTCTTTGTCTTTTGTCTTACAGTCAAACCCTGTTCTTGAAGCATTTGGCAACGCCAAAACAGTCAGAAATAACAATTCCAGGTTGAGACATTTTGATCATCTAATATATCTTATTGCTAAAGTTATGTGTTCAATCGGTAATGCAGTATTGCTACTTCAGGGTGGCTATATACTTTTTAATACGAAAAGCAATGGCATTGTTAGTGGTTCAATGTTATATTGAAATTCTCTTATGGTTTTTTCATGGCTTATGTTAGACTGAGATGAGAAGAGTTTTCATGGTTGCAGTCGTTTTGGGAAATTTGTGGAGCTTCAGTTTGACAGAAATGGAAGGATTTCAGGAGCTGCTATAAGGACATACCTTCTTGAAAGGTCCCGAGTTTGTCAAGTATCAGATCCAGAGAGAAATTATCATTGTTTCTACCTACTTTGTGCTGCTCCACCTCAGGCATGTTTTATTGTCTGTGATATTAGTAGTGAAAATTTTTACTGTATCGATAAAGGTGCTGTGACATATATTTGAACTGTTTGTTGTTATGTGTAATAACCATTAATTGATTTTGACAAGCGATTGTAGTTTACAAATTTGAAATTTTACGCTCTGATACTTTTAGGATATTGAAAAATACAAGCTGAGTGACCCAAGATCCTTTCACTATCTCAATCAAACCAATTGTTTCAAACTGGATGGTGTTAGTGATGCTGAGGAGTATCTTGCAACCAGAAGGGCAATGGATGTTGTGGGTATTGGTCCAGACGAACAGGTGCGTCTATTGTCATTAGAAAATGGTGTTTTCCAACTACAAGTAGATATAATATCAAATGTTGAATTACTATTCACCTTACTGAAGTATTGGCTGTCTTTTCAGGATGCGATTTTCAGAGTTGTGGCAGCTATCTTGCATTTGGGTAACATTAATTTCACCAAGGGGAAGGAGATAGATTCTTCAAAACCTAAAGATGAGCAATCACTTTTTCATCTGAAAATGGCAGCTGAACTTCTCATGTATGCTGCAGTTGGTGAAATATGTATTTTTTAAAACCTTTTGTATGTATCACACTTACTTTCAGTTGCTGCCATTCAAATTGGTTGCCAAATAATAACAATTTTTTTTTGTAGGTGTGATGCCCAAGGTTTGGAACATGCTCTTTGCAAACGTGCCATGGTGACACGTGAAGAAACAATCATCATGTCTCTTGATCCAGTGGCTGCAACAACCAACCGGGACGCCCTAGCAAAAACAATATACTCAAGGTTATTCGACTGGTAAGAATGTCATCTCTGGCACAAATATGTGCATGTTTCTCTAACTTTTCAAGTCAACACTGGACTCTAAAAAACATGTTTGAATCCTGACATTGGATATTTTTACACTGGGTTTAAGTAATAAGAATGCATTTGTGCTGCTGACAGGATTGTGGAGAAAATTAACAGTTCAATAGGACAGGATCCCAGCTCAAAGACATTGATTGGAGTTCTTGATATATATGGTTTTGAAAGCTTTAAACACAACAGGTACATCTTGTTCATAGGAGAAATGGTATTTAAAGAAAATATGCAAAGATTTTTGCTTGAAAGCAACTTCTTGGTCTATTGGAATCCCCATGAGATTTTAAAGCTATTTTTGCTGAAATAGCCAACATTTTAAAAAAATGAAACTTGCAAGCTTTTATTGTTTATTTGATTAAGTTAGTCTGATTTACATATGTTTTGTGTGCGGATTTCTGATCAATCTGGCTTAGAAAATCACGAATTCATGTTTTTTGCTGTTTGTTTTAAGTGTGTTATCTCTCTAAAGTAAATTTAGAGTGGTTAAAAATTGAATTTGTGAACTTTAGATTAGTATATGATTTCCATGGCATTTTTTTTTCAGTTCGTTTACCCAACTCTTCATTTTCTGTATGGCAGTTTTGAGCAGTTCTGCATCAATCTTACAAATGAGAAGTTGCAACAGCATTTCAATCAGGTTAGAGAATTTTCAGATGTAGGCCTTATTGTAACGTCACATGTTTATATGATAGTTCACTCAAATTAAGAATATGGTCATGGTTGATTTCTAGAGTATATTGTTGTTCTTAAGCTGGTTTTACTCTTTTTGTACATTTTCTGCAGCATGTTTTTAAAATGGAGCAAGAAGAGTACACGAGAGAAGAAATTAATTGGAGTTACATTGAATTTGTAGATAATCAAGATGTATTGGACCTTATTGAGAAGGTTTTTACTGCCGCCTCTTTACTTTTTGGTGAATTTCTGGTGTTATTTTACTGTAGTTTTTACCATCGATGTATTTTGACTTAACAAATAGGTGAATCATTTTCCCAATGGTGAGTTGTTGAGATGATGTTTGATAAGATCTTGGTATTTTCTGGTGTTAGATACTGTTAATATACAGTTGACATATATTAGTTTAACATTTAGGCATATAGATGTATCAATTTTGCTGTTGAAGAGGGTTGGTTGGTATGTCTATTTTCTTAGTTCTACGAATATTTCTAGTTCTATCTATTTTCTGTGAATACTGTGTGTGTCTTTTTTCTATGAAGAGTTGGATGGCAGTACAATTATTTAAATGAGTGATTTTTCAGATAACTCATGTTAAACCTTTCTAACTCAAGTGTCTAATGAAATATTTCTAGGGCTGCAGATTCCATGAATCCTAAATAATGGCATTCTATATTCTACTAGAAGGACATTTATTAAATTGAGTAGAAGTCAGGACACTCAGATGTAGATAGATCTAGCAGATTTATACGTAACTTTTCCAAGTATTTAATGACATAGATAAAACAATTGTAGCATGTCTGCCATTCTCAGCAGGCTGTAAATGGAATAGATAAACTGTGGTAGTTGCTCTAATGTCTCTTAGATGGATTGGTGATTGGACTGTTGCTTTCATTCGCCACAATTAGATGCTCTAGAAAATATTTGGCAACCTTGTACTTTTTGAGACCATGGAGATTTGTATAAACCCTGTGTTATGCCGAAACTTCTTTATTGAGGGACGAGAAAATAGGGAGACCTAACAAGGGTTCACTAGGAAGTATCCCTCAAATCTTAGGAAAATGTGGGCAACAAAGGTAACATCTGTACTATAAGTTTAAGAGCACAATATAAAAATAACAGATTTCAAAACAAAACATATTTAACAGTGGGGAAATCAATCATTGTTTTTGTAGGGAGTTGAGCTGGCCGTTTCTCCCAAAAGACGCATTTGTTCAGGATATTACGATAAGTAATTGGTAATTATTTGATGTATTGAATGAAGAACAAATGCTTTCTTAAATAGAATTACAAAGGACGATGTTTCTAATAAGAAACAATTGTAGAAAATAGAAACAATATCTACAAGATATCTACACAATAGATAACCATTAAACATAATAGAAAGATATTATTTTAATACCCTCCCTTAATGGTTAATCTATCAACTACACCAAGTTGCCCCCTGAATTTAACAAACTTATCTAGACCAAGAGGCTTGGTGAGAATATATGCAGTTTGATTCGCAGTTGGAACATACTGCAACTGAATTGTCCAGTCTTCAACCAACTGCCGAATGTAATGACAATGAACGTCCACATGTTTGGTTCTTTCATGGAAGACTGGATTCCTGGCAAGCTTGAGAACGCTCTCATTATCAACAAACAAGGGAGTCAGACCTACTTGAGACATCTACATATCCGCAAGCATCTGACGAAGCCAAACTGCTTCACAAGCTGTCTTAACAGCTCCTCGATACTCTGCTTCCGTCGAGGAGAGAGATACTGCCTGTTGCTTTTTACTACTCCATATGACTGCACCAGATCCCAAACTGAACACATATTTAGAGGTTGATTTCTTATCATCAACTGAACTTGCCCAATGTGAATCTGTGAACCCACTGAGTCTAAGGTCATGACTTTGAGTGTAAAGAAGTCCACAATCAGGGGTGCCCTTCACATAATGCAGCACACGCTTCGCTGCTACCCAATGATCAGCCTTGGGGGCTGTCATGTCATGAAGCGTGAAATATAGCTGACTACAAAACTGAGATCAGGTCTAGTGGCAGTAAGATAGATGAGACTGCCCACTAGTTGCCTGTAAGTGGTTTATCAACATAAGTAGAATCAGACTTGGCTGATAACTTTAGCCCTTTCTCCATAGGTGTAGAAGCAGGTTTACAATCCTGCATTCGAAACCTGTTAATCAAGTTCCTGGAATACTTAGACTGAGAAAGAAAAATGCTGCCATCAGTCTGCCAAACCTCAATACCTAAACAATAATGGAGAAGCCCCAAATTGGTCATATCAAAATCCTTGCACAAGTCTTGTTTGATTTCTGCAATCAAATGTGCGGAACTGCCAGTAATGATCAAGTCATCCACATAGACAACAAGGAAAAGAATATCATCACCAGAGCGTTTGATATACAGATTACTGTCAGAAGGACAACGTTGAAAACCACGAGCAACCAAGTACTGATCAATCTTGATGTACCACGCTCGAGGAGCCTGTTTGAGTCCATAAAGTGCTTTCTTGAGCCTACATATTTGGTGTTCTGTGCCGGCAACCTTGAAACCAAGAGGCTTCGTCATGTAGACTTCTTCCTGCAACTCTTCACATCCATTTGATGGACTTTTCATCCACACTGAGCTGCAATGGCGAGAAGAAGACAAATTGTACTCTTCTTGGCAGTAGGAGCAAAAGTCTCCTCATAGTCAATGCCCTCCCGGTGTGTGAACCCTTGAGCAACTAATCTCCCTCGAGCAACTAATCTGGCCTTGTATTTATCTAAGGTACCATCTGCATGATACTTGACTTATATACCCATTTGCAACTAATGAGCTTTTTCCCTGGAGGAAGATCAGAGAGAACCCAGGTGTGATTCTTTAGAAGACTCTGGTATTCTGCATCCATTGCCTGTTCCCACTCCGGAATCCCTGTTGCCTCTTTAAATGTTTGAGGCTCATAAATGCTATGTAGGTTGCCCATGAGAGCAAAGTTAACTGTATTTTGCTGCTTGCCCTTATTTCTAGAAGATCTACCCTTAATGAGCTCATTAGGACGGAGATCGCTGATCGTCTTAGCCCACCATTTAGGCCGGAGAGTAAATGTGCCAACATCAAGAGGAGGAATAACTAGAGCTGGAGGTGGAAGAGGATCTGCAATAGGTGGAAGTTCAACATCATCCAGAGGAAAGTCAGGTGATGCATCATCAAAGACAAAATCTGCATCATCCCTCCCATCAGGTGAACCCAATGGAAGACGAACACCCAAATCAGAAGCCTTTAAAGGTTGATCCTTTGAATTTTGCTCAGACGAGGATAGCTGAAATGGTCCTTCTTCTTCATCAAAGACAACATCGCGACTGAAGATAAGACGATCAGTGTCTACATCAATCAGCCGGTAAGCCTTATGGTTGTCACTGTACCCTGTAAACATAAGCTTCTGGCTCTTGAAATCCAATTTAGAGCGCTGGGCATCAGGGATCCATACATAAGCTAGAGAGCCAAAAAATTTCAGGTGGCTGATCCTAGGTTTGCAACTAGTCCAGGCTTCCTCAGGAGTCTTCCCTTTAACATGTGTGGGAGACCTATTAAGGAGATAGACGATAGTAAATATTGCTCTTGCCCAATATTTCTTAGGAACATTTCTGTGTTCCATCATAGACCTGGCCATTTATGTAATGGTGCAGTTGTGACGTTCTACAACGTCGTTTTGTTGAGGGGTGTATGGTGTGGTTAATTGACGTTTTATGCCATTTGTATCACAGAAAGAACAGAAAGCAGTAGAACAAAACTCCCCCCCATTATCAGACCTAAGATATAATAGAACAACCAAACTCTTTTTCTACTAAGGCCTTAAATTTCTAAAATACAGTAAACACATTTGATTTTTGTCTAAGAAAGTACACCCACATTTTTCTACTGAAATCATCACCAAAAAGCAAGAAATACCTGCACCTAGTAACAAAAGTAGTGTTCATTGGACCACATACATCAACATAGACCAATTGTAGTACCTTTGAGGTTCGCCATGAGTCACCATCCTTGAACGGTGTCCTATTTTGCTTTCCAGCCTGACAAGCTCCACAAACTCGCTGATTCAGAGTTTGAATTTCAGGTAGACCAAGTACTAAATCATCCCGAACAAGCTGAGCAAGATAATGAATGTTCAGGTGACCATATCGCTGATGCCAGAGACTGCTGATAGAGGCTGATTTTGTTGCGAAGGCATGCTCAAGAGAATCACCCGTATCCACAAGTCTGTATAGATCATGATCCTCACTGCCAACAGCTACAGTAGTGCGTGTCGCATGACCAACAATCGAACACTTGTGTGTACTGTACAACATCAAGTTGAGGAGAATGCCGCATGATTCGACTCACTAAGAGAAGATTGAGTTCCATGCCAGGAACGTAGTATACGTTGAGGAATATGAGACTCCTCCCACCAGA
Source organism: Thuja plicata (assembly GCA_018584345.1). Taxonomy (NCBI): domain Eukaryota; kingdom Viridiplantae; phylum Streptophyta; class Pinopsida; order Cupressales; family Cupressaceae; genus Thuja; species Thuja plicata. The sequence goes on along the minus strand of MU227368.1, from coordinate 372,191 downwards.
TTGAATCTGAACGTTGCCCTTGTCGACAACTGTATACTCTTCATCTCCTCCAGATATAACTAAATCAGTAAAGGGAGAACATTCTGTAAACCAATCACCCTGTGAGTGAAATGCCAAGAAGCACCAGAATCAATATACCAAGCAGAAGATTTGACATGGTCTATAGGTCTTTTGGCCATGAAAGCCTAAAAGGCAGACTCTTTCTGCTCTGTGTGCTCAGCAACATTGGCTTTAGGCTGAGATCCTCCCTGCTTAAGCTGATCAGAAGCCAATCGATGGCGACAATCCTTTAGCATATGGCCATATTTATGACAATAGTTACACTGAATCTTCTTCTTTGAACCATCTTGAGCCTGACTGGGGCCCTTATGCTAAAATGACTGAGATGGCTGAGATTTGCCTTTATCCTTGTGAAAGGATTTAGCAGCAAAGGCTTGCTCTGAGGAGGACAAGGTGGCACTGCTACCAAACTGTTGTTTCCAACGATCTTGCTGCAGAAGTTTGGTGCACAACTCTGGAAATTTCAGATCAACATTAGTGGAAGTAATGTTGAGTCTGTAATGTTGAGTCTCTTAAAAGTGCTCATAAGATTTAGATAGACTTTTCAGAGTAATGACTACCATATCTTCTTCCGACCAATAGCTTCAAGTTGATCGCGAATGTCCTTAATCGTTGTGAGATGCTCCTGTAAGGAAATGCGTTCATCCATCATAATGGAGAACAACTAGTTCTTCAGAAAGAATGTGCGACTCTTGTCGGATGTCTCATGCAACTCCTTCAAATGCTTTCAGATGTCTGCTGCAGACTTGCCAGAAGGAATTTGAGGCAACTAATCATCGGTGATAGAGAGCTTGAGAAGCATAACAACTTCTTGATTTCGATCATCAAACTTTTCTTGGTCTGTTGGATTGTGGTCGGACGAGTCTCTGTGCCCAAAACAAGTGTGTCCAGGTGGCGGTATTCAAAGATGGTCAACATGCACTGCTTCCAGGTGTTATAATTGTGGCCGTTAAATCGCTAATTGCCCAACATCAAGTTGGTGAGTGGCGCCATCTTGCATGCTTCCCAATGTACAGGAAACTAGAAATAGAGAAGAGGCGCAAACACAGAATCCGAAACACAAATCCCAATGCGGAGAACATAGGCAAAATTAGGTACAAACTTCAATAATCAATGAAGTACAACTGACATGGATTTCGAGAAATTTTTTGGCAGACCCAGAAAAATCCAACAAAGACCCAAAAGAGATCTGGAAAAACCCAGAAGGAAAGTTGTATTTGAAATCCCCGGGCACAGAAATTGAGGCCGACCTAGTTGAGAGTTTGGAAAACCCACCACAAATCTGCAATTTTTTTAAAAACCGAGCAAGGAAAATAGGGGTTTCGAATGAAACCCTGGCCAGCTGAAGTAGAAGGTCTGCAACTTAAGAAAATGCTGAAAAAATTCTCCAGAATCGAAGCTGTGGCAGAAAAGAAACTTCACAGATGAAAAGAGAATGTCGTTTTCATAAAAAATGACCTAAATGAAGGTCGAAAGAGTGGATGTTTGAGCAGAAACAACCAGGAAAATGTGTTTTTGAAACCACGTGGTTGCAGAATGGAAAAAAAATGGCGATTTGCAGAGAGCTGCGGGTTTACAGAATGGAAGAAAATAGACCTGCGTGAGCAGAGAGCCACAAAAACCGTCGCCCAAGAGAACCCTATTCGGGTTGAAGAGAAGAACAACTGCCCAAAAAACTGTTAAAAAAAGCGTTTTTCAAAAAGACTAGCAAAATTTCATTTGAAATTTTTCAAAAAATGATTTTTTTTTCGTAGCTTGCTCTGATACCGTATTACGATAAGTAATTGGTAAATTATTTGATGTATTGAATGAAGAACAAATGCGTTCTTAAATAGAATTACAAAGGAGGATGTTTCTAATAAGAAATAGTCGTAGAAAATAGAAACAATATCTACAAGATATTTACACAATAGATAACCATTAAACATAATAGAAAGATATTATTTTAATATAGGAAACCGCTACCATCCCAATAAAGGATCTTACAGGAGTCTGTTAGACCATCTCACGAATCCCGAGGGTATATGCTTTACATGTTCCAACAATCTCCCCCTCAGCATTCCCTTAGGGGTTTGAACCTGCGACCTTTCTCTGATACCACTTGTTGGGAGTTGAGCTGTCTGCTTCTCCCAAAAGACACATCTGTTTAGGAAACTGCTACCATCCCAGTTAAGGATCTCACAGGAGGCTGTTAGACCATTGTTTTTTATTAATATTGGTAGACTGGCAAAATGAAAATTCTAGGCTGCAATACAGAAATGTATCATATTAAATTGCACAAAGATGTTGGTTTGATATGAATTTGTTAAGAACTTTTCTGACTATCCTAATTTCAAAATGAGATGAAGAAGACGCAAAATCACGCTAACTTATAAAATGTGTTTGGTTTAGGTTCTCATAAAATGTATGTAGGTTTTAGGTGGTTATAAAAAATTTAGGGCCAGGTTTAGCAAATGGTGTTTTTTATTTTTTATTTTGTTGCGACACCTAGTTGTGCCTTGAGGGATCCTTCCTTTTGTGTCTCCATGAGAATGTGGATTGGACGGTGGACTAGAAAAGATGCCAATCTATCCCATGTCAATTTGGATGGCATCCAGGATGCCCCTAGTGTGGCCCTTGGTCTATTGCAAAATTTGGGTTCATGGTGTGTAAGTTGTTCCAGAACTGCATCGCTGTGGAATACATACCAAATGTTATTTTAAATGAAAATAGTACTAGATGCTTATTTGATTAGGAGCTTTATCACTCGCTTTATTGATGTTTGATTTGGCCTCTTCAAATGCCAGCTTTTATTTTCTCAGGCAATAGATACTTGTTGATGTCTGGAGTTTGTATAGTATATATGTTATTTTGTTTGTAGATTTTATCACTCTTACTAAAGAATACCTAGGTTCGGAAGTGTTGATATTCTGGCTGCACATTGTTGTTTTCAAGTTGAAGCGTTTTTTGCTTTGACATGGTTGGTGGTCAGAAGATCAAGCATTTCAAGCATTTCTCCAGTGCAATTTTAATAAGAAATCATTGTTTACGTCATGCGTCAAAATCCTTCTTAAGCTGTCATTTTGTATTTTTATCTACTGAATTTAACAACAAAATATCTCTCTTTTAGAGCATACATCACAGATATGAGGATTGTTTATTTAGTCAAATGCATTGCTGCTAAAGGCAACTGTGAGAATTCAATCAGTATATTAATGCTGTATTCCAACACACGTTGTTAAAGTCTGAAGTATTTGTCAAGCCTGACACCAGTACCTTGTCATAATTGTAATCGCCATACGAAGTTTCAGTTATTTTTTAGGTGCAGGGAAAAATGAACAACCTGTCTCTCTAGCATTTTTTCTTACAATGGCTTCTGCTAATAAAGTCTAACACATAATTTTCAATATGAATTGCTTCCTATCTATGCCTATTCTACTTTTAGTAATCTTGATCTATGTTGCAGAAACCTGGAGGAATCATCGCTCTCTTAGATGAAGCGTGGTATGCATATGTGCTCTTGTTATGCAACTTTTTTATGTTCCTTTTCCAGTTTTTAATTTTGCAAGCATTTGTATGGGATGTTGAGTACAAAACTTTTTCTGTTTTTGCAGTATGTTTCCAAAATCAACGCATGAAACTTTTGCACAAAAGCTTTACACAACATTTGTCAAAAACAAGCGTTTCAACAAGCCCAAACTATCTCAAACTGACTTCACTATTGTTCATTATGCTGGTGATGTAAGCAACTGTTGGCTTTAGCCTTAAAAATGATTTTTTTCTGTACTTTCCATAGTCTTCCAGTTATTAATTACTTTTGATGTCGACGCAGGTTACATATCAGGCAGATTTATTCCTTGATAAGAACAAGGATTATGTAGTAGCAGAGCATCAAGACCTCTTGAATGCTTCAAAGTGTTCTTTTGTTGCAGGTCTTTTCCCTCCTCTCCCAGAGGAGACTTCAAAGTCTTCGAAGTTTTCTTCCATTGGCACACGGTTCAAGGTACTTTAGTCCTTCTCTTCCTGTAGATATATGATATAAACTTTTGTGCTCTATTTGTAGCTTAGTGTTATGCTTCTTGTCCTGATCAAACAATTAGAATTTAATAAATATTGATCTATGTTCAAGTCAGCTAACTGGCCTGTTTTAGGAATTTGAGAGGAGGATTCAGAATAATTAATTATAACAGAAGGATAGCTTCGTGATTCATGATAAGTTATAAGTTTATAACAGAATCAATCTTAGACTATCTGCAGGACTTTGTCATTAAACAAATTAAGTTTGTACCAATATGATTTCTAGCTGTTTGTGTCAATGTTGCAGTTTGGTCTTGCCTCCCATTTTCTTTGGCATTTATTTCCTAGTGTGTATTTTCCATATTTTGTAACTAGGGGGTCAATTCTGAGTAAGCTATATGGCAAATCCAGTGCAGTGTATTCACAATAACTGTAATTTCCAATGACTCAGTTTGCATCATTCATGTCAGGCAAATTCATTTTTAAATGTCTTCCCCACGAGTGCATAAATCTCAGGCCCCAATTTAAGTTTTGAAAGTCCCGATAAAACCTTTTGTAGGTCTACTTCCTGTAAAGTTCTAGACTCTTATCCTTACACATTCTTTAAGTACTTCTACCGGATGGGACATCCTATTATTTATGTCAGTTTTAACTTATATGCAATTTTAACCAAATGGATATTCAAATGGGATTGCGAACTGGAAAAAATTAAGTGGACCTTCATGTCTACACATGCCACTGGCTTTTCAGCTGTTCTTTCTTGACAACCTGCAATGACTTTGTGATTTTATTTGATTGGGGACTATCTTTACTATTTTGTTAGCTACGAAATTTGTAGGCTCATTAGAAATCTTTAAACACATTCCAATCCTAATAATAGGAGTGCTTGCTTCTGCGAAGTTTATTTATCTCCATGATTTGGAAACCAATTGCATATTAAGAAATCATTCAATAATTGATCATTTATCCTTGAGGTGATACAGAGTCTAAGACCTTGCTTTCAGGTTGTTATTAGTGGCACGTGCAAGCACTTTGAAAAGCAAAAATTTAGTTTGCGTCCTTTATCTTGAATTGCCATATCTCCATTTGCATTCCCTGGATCATGGTAATAATGCGTCATGATTATTACAGAATCTGAATATTTATTTAGCAGAGGGGTGGGTTGAGTCCAAAATTTGATATAACTGCAACATTTTCAAATTCCTTTGATTGATGTGAACGCTAATTTATTGTTTTTCTATTAGTGGCAAGAAATATATTTTTCTCATACTGCTGATGGATCAGGAAGTGGGATTTGAAACATTGATGCAAAATACACCTACACAGCTATCACCAGAAGCATTCTTAATCACTTAAAATGAACTGTGGAAATATCATGCCTGTTGTTAATTATTCTGTTGTTTCATCATATAGGTCTGTTAGTATTGTGTTCACATGCTTCTTTATGCTGATAACCTTCATCTTATGTTGATCATTACTTCACATTATGATGTCTTTTGTGCAATTCCTTTGACTCATTATTATTACTAGCATTATTATATGAATTGAAATTAATGTTATTGGTTCTCTTTCTGCAGCAACAATTGCAGTCTCTAATGGAAACATTGAGCTTAACAGAACCCCACTACATAAGATGTGTAAAACCAAATAATCTTCTCAAGCCTGCCATTTTTGAGAATCACAATGTTCTACAGCAGCTCAGATGTGGAGTAAGTGCATTGTGCTATTTGACCAATTTCAGATTAATTGACTTTTACAAGGATGAACTGCCATTTTTTTAAGTAGTTATTAATGGAGATAAATAGCTCTTTTGTTTTCACTACTGTGTTGTAGGGTGTCCTTGAAGCCATCAGGATTAGTTGTGCTGGGTATCCTACCAGACGAACATTTTTCGAATTTCTCAATCGTTTTGGTCTTCTTGCTCCAGAAGTTTTGGAGGGAAAGTATGCCTCTTTGATCCATTTGCACAGTTTAGGTTTCTTTGGGTCCTTAATAAAATCTTTGCAGTTTTGTATATTGCATCCAAATTCTGATTTGAAACTGAGCTGTTGACTTTTTAATATTTATTGTCCTTGATGACAGTTATGATGAAAAGATGGCATGTGAAATGATTTTGGACAAGAAAGGCCTTAAAGGCTATCAGGTTTGCTTAAAACCTGTACAGTTATATATTCATTATGCTTGGACAAGCACTGTTATTCACATCTCTTTAAAACTAATGGAAGTGAACTGTAATTACCCTTAGATTGCCATTTGTCCCATTCAAGTACTACTGGCCACCAATATAAGCTATATTTGGAAAATTTTCCATGTTGCTTGAGTGATGATGCCGTGGTGTATATGCTATTAATGAAGTTTCAGACCTGCATTTCCTGCTTCCAAGTTATGATCACTTTCTATGTTATTCAATTTCATTTTGCTCGAAGGCATTGTAAGTTAAGGAGAGTTATTATACTCCATATTTTCTGTAAAATTCATCTTCTGCTGTGCATTTATGGGTATCTGAATAGGCATATTCAGAGTCCTACTGAAGCCTGGGTGGAACAATTGAATTGCTAGACTGGAAACAAGGATACACAGGCTATGAATACAGTGGTGAGTGTAGATAAACCTCTTCATACAACCATGCCAGAAATCCTACAAGTCCATATGACTAGTTGAAAGAGCACTCAGGAAAAACTTCCATTCAGGCAGCCTCCGTGATGTTGATATTGATGCTGCTTTAAACCTCTGCTCTCATTTGCAAGTCCTTGAAATCACCAGGCTTTTAGCTCTCACCCCAAATTGCATGTCTTATGTTTCGTGTCTATGCCTATCACAATGCTATGTCCTTGAGATAGGTCACACGGTTTGGGTTAACATTTAATACCCTGCTTAATGACTCTTACAGTTTCACCCCGAATGGGCAAATTTATGAATAGATGATTCATTGCTTCAGTTTCTGTTGTGCATGTGGTGCATCCAAACTGGCCAATCTCTGTTTCAAGAAAATTTATGTTGAGATTCTTGGTGACTATAAATGTAATTTAGCCTTACCATTGTTCATAACATAGTTGAAACCTTCAGAGGCATGTTAAAACTTAAAATGTAAGTATTCTGACAGAGTTTCTTAACATGTTTACAGGTGGGAAAGACAAAGGTTTTCCTTAGAGCTGGACAAATGGCTGAATTGGATGCTCGAAGAGCTGAGGTCTTAGGACATGCTGCGAGAGTTATCCAGCGCCAAATCCGGACATACATTGCTCGAAAAGAATTTCTTGCCTTGCGCAAGGCTGCTGTTAATGTGCAGACTCTATGGAGAGGTATATCACTGCATATTTTTCATTATAACTCAATAACTTATAAATTGAAATTGGGAGAATGATCAGTGCCTTTATTCTTGTATTACCGGATATCAAATAATTAATGATTTTGTTTCAGTTTTTAAAGTATTAAAAATTGCCGGTTATTTATCTCTCTGTATTGTTTCAGGCAAATTAGCATGCAAACTCTATGAGCAGATGAGGAGAGAAGCTGCAGCAATTAAAATACAGAAAAATATGCGTGGATATCATGCCAGGAAAGCATACACTCAAGTGCGGTTCTCGGCAATTGTTGTTCAAGCAGGATTACGTGCAATGTCTGCTCGTAATGAATTTCGCTTTAGGAGGCAAACAAAAGCTGCAATTATTATTCAGGTATTATCTTTTATTTTAGAAGAGATTTGTACTCTTAACTTTTTGTACTTGTGATCTGCTTGCTTGCCTGAAGCAGCAGATGTGTGCAAGCTCCTAGAGAGGCATCAATTAATACAAATCTATTAGAGCTGTTGTTAAAGAATGTGAAGCTATTTCAAAATTGTAAATCAAATTTTTTTTTGGGTGGGGTTGCAGGCTCAATGGCGCAAACATAGAGCTAATTCTTATTACAAGAGTCTGAAAAAGGCAGCAGTTGTTTCCCAATGTGCTTGGAGATCAAGGGTTGCAAGGAGGGAGCTCAGAAAACTAAAGATGGTAAGCAGTAAGCACTGTGTTTATGTTGCATTATAGCAGGGCATTTGAAATTATGCTTAATAGTCAGTTATCGGTAATTTCATTGGGTACCATGCTTGATGTAAATTGTAATATTTAGCACCTACACATTACTTGAAGGTGGACACCACCTCAAATAAAACTTTGCTTTTGACAGGTCTCTTTCCAACTTTTTATTGTATACATCTCTTAATATCAGGAATTGTTTGTTAGGTTCTTACCTTTCTTTCTGCAAGAAATTTCTTTTCTCTTCTTCATTTTTCATTCAATTTTTTTATTATATATTATTTCATATGATTTCTGTGTGTCGTATTTTTAGTTTTTAAACAGAATATTTACTCCAAGCTATTTTTACTCGTGTAGGCTGCCAGGGAGACTGGGGCATTGAAGGAAGCCAAGGACAAGTTGGAGAAACGTGTTGAGGAACTTTCATGGCGTTTGCAATTGGAAAAACGTTTAAGGGTATGTCTTTCTATATTGATTTTTCATGTATGAATATCTCAAATTAGGGTGAAAACCTCTGTTCTCCAGGGATGTGACTATGTGTCCTAGACACCTGTCCCAGATGTTCTCAGGATGGGGATGTCCTGGTGTCTTGTGGATGTCAGGGTGCTCCCCCATGCCTGCACCTTTTAAAGAGCAAATTAAAGCTGTGGAAAGTTTTCTGTGAGCTTGTCAGGACTGAGATCAAGAGATCAAGCTTTCATAGGTGGAGTAGAGAGGAAAGTGAGTAATTTAATTACATTTTAAGATATAGCCCAAGTGAAGTGAGGAGTCCAATTGGTCTTCTAGATTTAGCCTAAGTTACTGGTTTAGGTTTGGGTTCCAGTAAATAGGGGTTTTATACACAGATAAGGAATTTTTCCTAGGGTTGTGTACATTAGATGCAGAGCCTCTTTGAAAGTTACTTGATAAATGATCCCGCCCTTGGAAAAGCGAGCAAGAAGAGAACTATCTCCTCCTGGAACGGCTATCCTTGATTCCTTAGAATAGTAGGGGCTGGGCATGTCCATACATTATATATATAAATTTTACAAGTATGTACATAATTTAACCTAAATATAAAATGAAGTTCATAAGTACATTATTAAGTTTAAATTTAAGAATTGTCCTATAAAATATTTAAATTTAATAATATTGTTCTTTGTGTTTATAACTTTATATGCTAGGTAGTGTTTTATTTGAAGTTAAAACGTATACCATAACAAACAGCACATTGAGATATAATTGGATGAATAAAATTTGGCTATTATCTCAGCATAGGGTCAGCATAGAGACGCAATAAGAATTGTTTAATTCAGAGTGTATGGCTGCTGCACCTCTATTACTTTCTGAAACTCTAAAAAACTGAATGATTGTATTAACCAAATACACGACTATATAGAGTTTGCAAAAAGCTTTTAACAAAAAAACTAAGTCATCTAAATATAGACAACTAAAAATAAACTAATTAAGGCAACTCAAAATTAGAACCTAAATGGCCATTAACTAAGATTCTAAAATACCGAGCTAAAATTAGCAAGAATCTAGGATACTAAAAATAGTCTAATACTCTCCCTTAATGGTCATTCTCTCAACTACACCAAGTTGCCCCCTAAACTTGACAAACTTTTCCGGACTGAGAAACTTGGTGAGAATATCCTCAGTCTGGTCCTCAGTGGGGACATACTCCAACATCACTGATCCATCTTCGACAAGCTGGCGGATGTAATGACAATGAAGGTCAACATGCTTTGTCCGCTCATGGAAGATTGGATTTTTGGCTAAATCCAGAACTCCCTGATTATTATAGAACAGGTGAGTAGGTCTGGCTTGTGGCATAAGCATCCATCGAAGCCAAACTGCTTCACAAGCTGCCTTAACAGTACCCAGTATTCAGCTTCGGTTGAGGAGAGTGATACTGCCTGCTGCTTCTTGCTAGTCCGTGTGACTGCACTTGTGCCCAAAGTGAAAACATACCTAGAAGTAGACTTTCTGTCATCAATAGAACCTGTCCAATCTGAGTCTGTAAAACCAACGAGTCATGGATCTGTGCTTCTGCTGTAGGGAATGCCAAAATCTGGAGTGCTCTTCACATATCTTAGCACACGCTTTGCTGCAACCCAATGTTCAACTTTTGGTGCTGTCATGAAGCGAGAGATGTAACTCACAACATAGCTGATGTTAAGCCTAATGGCAGTGAGATAGATGAGGCTGCCCACGAGTTGCCTAAATGCTGATTCATCCACTGTCGGTGAATCTGATTTGGCTGAAAATTTCAGCCCTTTCTCCATGGGTCTAGATGCTGGTTTGCAATCATGCATCCAAAATTTATCCAACAAAATTTTGGCATACTTTGATTGAGAAATGAAGATGGAGGTATCTGTCTGCCAAACCTCTACACCAAGACAATAATGGAGAAGCCCCAAATCTGTCATATCAAATGTGTGGCACAAATTCTATTTGACCTGCTCGACCAAATGTGCTGCACTACCAGTAATGATAAGATCATCAACACATATGACATTGTGACAAGAATAAGAATCTCACCACTAGCATGCTTGACATACAAATTAGAATTGGAAGGACTCCGCTGAAACTCTTGATCAATCAAATACTTATCAATCCTGATGTACCATGCACGGGGAGCCTGTTTGAGGCTATAGAAAGCTTTTACCAATTTGCAAACCTTATGGTCTTTACCTGCAACCGGAAAACATGGAGGCTGTCATGTAAACCTCTTCCTGCAAATCACCATTGAGGAAAGCACTCTTGACATCCATCTGCTGAACTCTCCATCCAAACTGAGCTGAAAGGGCGAGAAAAAGACATCCATAGTGATTGTGGGTGGTCTCTTTAATTTGCTTTCTATTAGATATTGTGTTGCCATTATCCAACATAATTTCTGTCTATGATACTTTGGTACTGTTAAGTTTTGAGATGAAAGAATCTGGTATTAGCATCTCCTTTATGAAGCTAAGTCATGTGGGATTTGAGCTGCTAGTTTGTTCTTTGTGCCTAGCTTTCTCATGCAGCAGAGAGAAAATAGAGTGTCTTATTTTAGAGCTTCAGTAAGGATCTTGGTATTTTAGAGTTCTATAACTTCCCCCTGCCTGAGAAATAAAGGAATATTTTGACATTTTAGAGATGAAAGAAGCCTTTATCAAGTTTCTTAGATCTGCTTTTAATCTGGAAATTTTGAACTTTCAAGCAACTTGGGAATTTCTTGGAGGGGCACCAAGAGTTCCAGGTGCATTCACTTTCAAGGAGAAACCATTCAACTGAACCCAATTACATCCTATTTAAATGGTTAGGGTCCTTATATTTGCTGCCAGCATTGTTCAGAAGCATTGGTTGAAGTGTTATGATCAGAATCCGTGCTCTGAATAATTCTGCCAGTGACTATAGGGAAGAAGTTAAGAATGTCTTCTTAGATCAAAAATCTGTCACGTCTTGCAGCAATAGAGTTGTCTCCAGCTCTTCGATATGACCAAGTGTGTTTCCCTGTGGACGGTTTGATATCTTGGAGTTCAGATATAGAAATAATTAATAATGTCTTAAACATGCTCTCTTCAAGGATCTCTGATTCTTGAGCCAGTCCTTTTTTCAGAAGGAAAGAGAACAAGGTTGAAATCACCTATCAAAATCAGATTGTAAGGATTGTGTCCTTAATGGAGGAGGAAAAAAGAGCCAACATTGTCTTTTGCTAGCAGGAGTGCTGGGAGTGATATGCTTTTAGGTAGAGGAATGAGATCTCTTCTTAAGTAAAAGAATACTAGTTTTCTTTTTGATGTCCATCAATCTTGTAAGATTGTTAAATTTTTAAGTTAAAAGGAGTCCTCCAAAGGCTCTGTTGGCACTGATAACTTCCATATTAGATTGGTTATAAACAGATCTCCAGGAGTTGAAAGAACTTTTTTTGATCTTGATTGGTCTTTGATGAGACACTTGAGGTAGTTTTTCTTTCAGGGAAACACCTAAACCCCAAAAGCTTCAAAAGAACAAAATAAGTTTTTAGAGGGTTTCTTGCCTTTGGAGAAACTGTCTAGAGTTACATGGGTCTTAGTCACTACATTCTTCTTTGCTTCCTCAATTCTGATTGCTTGATTTGTTTTTCTTCCCAGCTTGGTAGATGCTCTATTAAGATATTGTCGAACTGATTCCAAGAGTAGGGGCAATGATATCCTCAACTGTTATGCCATATCTGCATCCGGAAGGGGTTCTTAGGTGGGTCTTCAAGCAAGATTTGTGTGCCTTTGCGACGAGTCTCCTTGTCAGGCTCTAATCTTGACTGAATGTCTTTATCCTTGTCAAATATTGGGCGGCTAATCTGTAGGAGTTATCATGGGGACAAGATTTAGCAGGTCTGGGTTTTTTACTACTAGATAGTATATTACTCTTCTTGCTTTGAACTTTTTTAAATGCGCCATTACAAGGCAAACCCTCTCCAGTTTGAGTTTCTTGAAAGGCAAGTGTTCATAGTCAACACCGGAGTATGTACGCAGTTCAAATTATTAATGCCAATTTGCTTGATCTGCATTCTTTGCCTTGGCAGAAAGATATTGTAGAAGAGGAAATGGCAACACAAAACAGCATTGATTGGAAGAGGCAGATATTCTAAAAGCCACAAGATGTGGCACTGCAGATTTATGATTAGCATTTGCAAGAAAACTTGATAGAGCAAGTACAAGGAGTATCTCATTTGCTGGAACTGGAAGTGTAAGGGGTTGTAGGAGGATTTGTGGATTATTACATCTGATGTAAGCTGACTTGGTTGGCCAAATCATTCATATACTTTTCACTTGGGGAGTTGATGTCGCAGTGTAACAGTCAAATGAATTGGATTCAGAGAATTTTAGTTTGTGGTTTAGAGAATCTGTGCAAAGATGACAAGCATGTGGACAAGATCGTGATGCAAAGTGGCATGAATGATATTAGTCAACTCAGAAGCTAAGGCACATCTTGGCAGAACTTCAACCACATGCATGGTAATACTGCAAAAAGCAAATGTTGTATGGAGGTTTGTGCAATAGTGCTTAGGGTGTGTAGGCAATTTGGGCATGTGAAAGACACATGCAAAATGCATTTAACAGGCTGTCCTCAAAGCAAATGATTAGGGTGTACAAAACGACAAACTACAATGGGATCCATTGGGTTATGCATGAACTGAAGGTGAAAGGTTCACATGGTTGTCTCAGTCCAATACTTGCCCAAAACAAATACAAAACAATACAAGTAAAATCACACTAATGCACAACAATACAACAGTGTTTGTACAAGAAAAGAAACATGCACAACACTTACTATTTGGGTGATGCAAGGTTGCTTGACCTGTAAGGTGCAGAAATGCCCTAGTGATCAAGCAATCTCACATCACCAAAACACATTCTCTTTCTTATTGTGTTTGTGTTGTGTGTTGGGTATTTGGCTTTGAAGTTTTGTGTGTTCATGTTTGGGAGAGGATCAGTAGTTGACACTTTGGTGTCACATGGGCACATAGGTTGAAGCAAAGTCTTAGTAGGCTCACGTGGGGTTCAATCCATGCCTTGAAGGGTGGATATGTGGAGAAGCTACAGATGGTGATTGTTGGTTATTTCTGACTTTACTGACTACTAGTTAGAAACAGTTTGAAAATCAGCAGACATGCACAGGAAACCTGAAATATCCTGAACTAGGTTATTGTCTCAAATCTGATTTTGGTTTTCGATTCTCGACATGTTTTGTTTCATTCCATTGCAAAACAACATGCAAACTAAACATGCGAGGAAACGATAGATATTTCCAAGGAAATAAGTGATTTCAAAGACAAATCTATTGAAAATGATTCTGATATAAAACATGCATGGCTGTTACATCAAATATACTGCTGTTACAATGCTAGAACATGCATAAAATTTACATGCAACATACCCACATGATTCCACTCCAGTATCATCAAGCCCCTGTGAGATATGATCATTTGTAGCATACGGAAGAAGATTGAATGACATGCAAGAAGAGTGACCAATGCAAAAGTGGAGCTGCTGCTATAGAGGTGCGCCAATACCAACATGCAAGGGAAGTCAATATCAACCAAACCCACAAATAATCGCTGCAATTTGAGGAACAATCACTGCCCAAAATGGAGAAGCTGTTACTACATAAGCACCCACAAATAGGGCCAAGCATCAATGAGAATCCGCCATCACAATGGCACCATGAATATCTCCAAGTCACTGCCAAGGATGGGATAGCCGCACACAAAACTGAACAATGTAATGTACTTGTGAATCCTGAAGTTAATCCACCAAGGGGGCTGATCTGGGTTTTCGTCCAAATCACCAAACCATCTAGGGTTTCCGTCCTAGGGTTTTAACTAGACCTTCAAGCAAAGCTTCAAGCTCACAGTGAAAAGACTCAAAATAAAAAGAACAATATCTAGAATGCCTTCACGATTCCCTTTTTCCTCCTTTTATAATAGCCCTTTCCCTATTTTGAGAGAAATACTTTATTTAATTTCTTTTATTTCATTTTCCGTCCAAAAAGCAACTTAATGTTATAATTTAAAGGTGACATCATAATAAAGTCACTTTATTAATTTAAACCCCCTTTTATTCATGACGTTGGTCTAGGTAGATAAGTTATGACTTAAAGTGGCCCCAATAAATAATTAATTGTAATTGAATTTCATTTTAGTTTTTTTGCTTCTTATATTTAATTTTCACCTTTTTTAATTCGTTGGCTCCATATTGGGGACATTACAAAACCGAAGCATTGAGAGATCTTTGAGCTTGAGTTATATGTAGACGGAAAAAAACAAACCTTTTAGTTCCCACATAATGTGGAAGATCAAACTTCACTGCATTTGCTGCTGAACTCATAGGAAAGTGGGCTTTGTCAACGGGGATGGTTTTTAGCAGACTAAGTCTCTGCAAGTGGGCTGAATATGGCTGGTTGGATAGTGTAGATCAGTCGGGTTCCATATGTTTTTGAGTGGCCTGTGAGGCATGCAATTCTTCTGCTTGTAATAGAAGCCATGTAACTTTGTTGTCTATTCCTTTGTGCTTTCATTGTTGTGTGTCTGTTTCATTGTTGTCATAATTGAATCTATTTCAGATTAACATTAACCTAGACATCTGTGGTTTCTCCCTTTCAAATTTAGAGAAATTTCCAGAGTTATATTCTTTGTATGTGCTCATGTTTATATTTCAGCTCCTTTAAGTTTAGTTTAGTTAGTTTTAGGTATTCTTAATTTATCTGTATTTTACTATTTAAAAGAAAATTCAAATATTCTTTATATTATTTATATATTATAATTATAGTAATAGCTGTTCTCCTGCCAGTACTCTGCTGTGTGCAATGTCTGGAAAACTGCTGTTGCACTGAAAGAGAAACACCAGTCAAACCACTTGGTTGGACTTGGTGCAAATGAATTAATGGGTATCTTATACAGGGTTGAGGAGTATAACAGAATTGCTAGTATTAACTAGGTTTGAATGCAAATCATGCATATTTTGTAGATGAGGGAAGACCTCGGAACTTCACCCAAAACATGTGGCATCTATGGGACACCTCTTGGGAGTTTAATTTATGATGCTTCCTAAAATTATTCTAGGCTTCCTTAATTATGAATGCCTCTGGAGTGCCCCAGTCTTATGGGGTTCCTCTCGACATACTCCATGGTCTGGCTCTTCAAAATAAACAGCAGAATGAAAAGTTTTCAGTTTGTTTATAGTACCATAAGAGCCACTCTATACATATTAGCTTTTATGTGAATATGTGATTCACACGAATAAAAAAATAATGACTTATTGATCTGTAATATGAATTGTTTCAAGTACATTGATCTCTTGATGCTTTTTGTATGTGTTTGTGAAGTATTCCTACCTGTTTGGCTAGGTGTATTGTGTTTAATTTATGATGCTATCTGAAATTCTCTTATGCAGACCGATTTGGAAGAATCGAAGGCACAAGATATTGCAAAACTGCAAGCCTCTTTACAGGCATTGCAAACTCAAGTAGATGAAGCCAATGCCATGCTGGTAAAGGAACGGGAGGCAGCTAGGAAGGCTATAGAAGAGACGCCACCTGTGATTAAGGAAACTCCTGTGCTTGTTGAGGATACTGCTAAGGTTGACCTACTGACAAAAGAGAATGAGGAACTAAAGGTGGGTTTTTTGTAGCATTACATAGCAGAACAAGCAGTTATCATTCAGTATTAATGCTTGTATACTGGATGGAGCTATGGTTTTTTATTTCAAATCATTATTTCCTTGTTAAATTGATGTAAATACGATCTTAACATTTGACACCATACAGGCTTTACTAAAATCACAAGAGAATAGAGCAGATGAAGTTGAGAGGAAGTATTCAGAAGCCCAAAAAGTGAGTGAGGAAATGCTCAAGAGGGCTGAGGAAGCAGAGTCAAAAATAGATCAACTTCAGGAGAATCTGCAAAGGTACTCAACATAAAATCATTTACGTGTCTTAAGGGCAATCTTATTGAATTACTACACATATCTTGTTTTTCAAGTGCAATAAGTGGCTAGTGTATTAACTATTTCTTCTAATGATTTAGGCTTGAAGAAAAGAGTTCTAACCTAGAATCTGAGAATCAAGTGCTTCGGCAGCAGGCATTAGTCATGTCACCAACAAGAGGTCCTTCAGGGCGTTACAAGACTCCTGTTATTCTGGTACTTTATGTTATCTATTTGAAATGTACAAAATGGTATGGTTGGATATTTGTTCAGATGGGTGATAGGTACAGTTTGTCGTAATTTCAAGTGCTTTTCCCTTCTTTTTCCTATTTTGCAGAGGACTCCAGAAAATGGGCATTTGCTAAATGGTGAAGTTAAGCCTGCAGGAGTAAGTGCGGCCAGTGAATCAAATTATATCTTTTTACGTATAAGTTTTGTTATGTCCTGCTGATTTTAAGTAAGTGATATTATTTTTTTTATGATTTTTTAACCAGTAGATGTTTCTGGCAGAATTTACAAACTCCTATGTCTGCCTTGAAAGAACTCACTGATGGAGAGCAGAGACCACAGAAGACTCTCACTGACAGGCAGCAAGTATATGATTCCGAACCTGCTGTAGCATATCTCTCTTCTATTTGCTTTATATCACTTTTCGCTTAGATACATTATATTATAAAGCTCTGGTGGTTTTTCTATTCCCTTATACTACTTTTTTTGTTTTTAGGAAAGTCAAGATGCATTGATCAAGTGTATCTCAGAAGATATTGGCTTTAGTAATGGAAAACCTGTAGCTGCTTGTATCATCTATAAGTCACTCCTTCAATGGCGTTCATTTGAAGTTGAAAGAACAAGTGTTTTTGACCGTATTATTCAAACGGTTGGTTCAGCAATTGAGGTAATATTGATTCTACATTTCTCTGGTTATGAGTGGTTTATGTGAGCATGCACATCTCTTATAAGTTATCAATGAACCATATTAAAATCTTATTGAATTTGTCCATGAGTGCACTTCCAAATTTTTTAAATGCTGACATAATGTCATTTGTATTTTAAAGGCTCAGGAGAGCAATGATGTTTTGGCTTATTGGTTATCAAATGCATCAACTTTACTTTTGTTCCTACAACGTACACTAAAAGCAAGTGGTGCAGCTGGCATGACCCCCCAACGCCGCAGATCATCTTCATCTGGTTTATTTGGAAGGATGGCTAGTGTAAGATTTCTTTTTGTTTAATTGTCATATTACTGAACTAATATGGTTGGGATTTAGTTACATTCAACACATAAGCGTTGTTTTAACAGGGTTTCCGAACAAGTCCATCAAGCACGGGTCTCTCATTGGGCAATGGTGTGACGATTGGTGGTTTAGATGCTTCGCGGCAAGTAGAAGCAAAATATCCAGCTTTGCTTTTTAAGCAACAACTTACAGCCTATGTAGAAAAAATATATGGAATGATCCGTGATAATCTAAAAAAGGAAATTTCGTCCAAGCTTGGATTATGCATTCAGGTTTGTTGACATAACTTAATTGGAATTCTTCCAATGTTGGCTGAAAAAAAAATTAATGACAATTACATCGAACTTGTTAATTTAAAAACTTAACCCCCTGATGTGTTTAGAGTACTAGAAATGGGAGACCATCAGCTTTTATTAATGACTTATATTATCATGCATTGAATGGAGTTTTAGGGATCTTAACAACTAGCAGAATATGGAGGTTATTTGTAGGGGGACTATTTTAATTGAAAAGATATTACACTTAGTCACAAATTTCACTGCCTTCTGTTTTGTATACAGGCACCAAGAACATCTAGAGCAAGTTTGATTAAAGGGTCTTCTAGGTCTCATGCCAATGCAGCAGCACAACAATTATTGATTGGTCATTGGCAAAGCATTGTGAAGTGCCTGAGCAACTTTCAGAAAACATTATGTGCCAAATATGTGAGTGAACTTGAAGCTTTGATTTATGGGCATTTGAAGGAGTACATGTTTTAAAACTTTCAAATTTATTTTGTTTATTTTTTCAAGTAGTTCGACACATTTTCTATACTTAAAGGGCTGGCCACCTCCTTTTTGTAGGTGCCTTCCTTTTTGATACGTAAGGTATTCACACAGATATTTTCATTTATCAATGTACAACTTTTCAACAGGTAAATTAGCACATATTTTTTTTTGTCTTCAGTTGCTTATTGCTCTTGTTTTATCTCAATATTTCTTGAACTGTTCGGTATTGAACTATAATCTTCAATATATATTTTGAATTGTGTACAGCCTTCTCCTGCGACGCGAGTGCTGCTCATTTAGTAATGGGGAATATGTTAAGGCAGGGCTAGCTGAGTTAGAACATTGGTGCTACGAAGCAACGGAAGAGGTTGATCAGATGGCTTGCCAGTTCTATAATTTAATAATTTCTGTTTCCAAATCAGGACTAGTGTTAGTTCACCATGCTCCATTTTTTGCTGTGTTTCTAATTGGAAATGCCCATTATGCAGTATGTAGGTTCAGCCTGGGATGAACTCAAACATATCAGGCAAGCGGTTGGGTTCCTGGTAAGAACTGTTCTGTTTGAGATGAAAAATGTACTGAGCGCGCTATTTTGATACGAAGTTATAATCCTTTTTACAACTCCTGTGCAAAATATTAAAATGTTTTAATGAAATGTATGCAGGTCATTCATCAAAAGCCAAAGAAATCATTGGATGAAATTACTCATGATCTATGCCCAGTAAGACATATTTCCTTTGTTCAGGAGGGTTGTTAACTTATTGATTGGTTACTGGATTTTAATTGTTATTGTTATTCTGGTTATTTTCAGGTTTTGAGCATACAACAACTCTATAGAATCAGCACTATGTATTGGGATGATAAATATGGAACACACAGTGTGTCAGCAGATGTGAGTTTAAATTATTTAAAATAACTATTTTTAGATATATTTTTCTGGAATACTATGGACTTCTAGGTTATTTGATGCGAGATTATAGATTTTAAGTTGCGATTCTCAAATGTTGTTTTTTGCAGGTTATTTCCAACATGAGAGTATTGATGACAGAAGATTCCAACAATGCTATGAGTAATTCTTTCTTGTTGGACGATGACTCAAGGTAAAGATCAAGCCTTAATGGTTTACGTATTACTGAAGTTTTCATTAATTTAAGAAATTGACAAATTTTATTTAAATATATGCTCAAATCCCCTATATAATTTGTAACAATTGAGATGAACATAGTACAGAGAATAGGAGGACAGGACATATTAACTTCATATTTTATATTTTGCCTAAGCAACTGAACTTTGGTTTGTTTTGGTACAGCATACCTTTCTCAGTGGATGATATATCGAAGTCTTTGAACCAGATGGATTTGTCAGACATTGAACCTCCTCCTCTTATTCGTGAGAATTCAGGCTTCAGCTTTTTGCTGCCACGAGCTGAGTAATATTAATTGGAGGCGAGCTCTAGATTTTTGGGGATTCATTTGCCACCCTGACAATTGGCACCAAATATTTGTGAATAGAAGCATGCCTACTGGTTGTATTTGTATTTTATTTTTTCGAAGCAAAAAAGTGCCACAGTCTATCCAAAAAGAGTTTGCTGCAACAGCCCATTTGTTTTTTCCTGAGAAAATATGATTCTTTTGCCCTAGATTTTTTTTATTTGGATTTTCATTTTAGTTTTCCCGTGAAGGAATTATTTGCTTTGTTTTGAGGGGCAGATTGTAGGAGGTTCTGTAATCACTAATCACAGAATCATTTTTCTCCTGCCCTGTATTTACTTCCCAAGAATTAGTATTCCTTGTCCATAAAGAGTCCCACAAGTTTGGCAAGCTTGAAGCAAATTTTTTGCTTCCGCTCAAGCACAGCTTGTTTTGTAATGTATTCTACACAGTGTATTAGTCTATAGTATGAATTCTTTATTGATTTTGAGGCTATAGTGAATCTAAGGCTTTCTGATTAGATAGGTTTTGAGTCCCAGAATTGTATTCAGTTTAGGTTTTTATGTGCAAGTCATTGAAACCTTCCGTTGAAATATTGTAATTTTTCTTTACTTATAGTAAAGAATATGAAAGAAGGCCCTGGTGCTTTCTATATTGTACATAATGAAGAATGAACTCAGTAATTTGTGCAGTGTATCTGGGGATATGTTTCAATTACTCGACTACCTTTAAGGTACTGTAATGTGATTAAGATTTTTTAGGGTAATTGGTGATGTGATTGTGCGTCTTATCATATCATTTGCATGTGATAATAGACGTGTTTCCTAATCGTTTCTCTTTAGATGTGTGCATGTTATATTTTGGTACACCTCTCATGATAACGACTGTAACTTGTGAATGTGGATTGGATTGTTATTGGGTTCTTTTGCAATTTAATTTTCAGTTCCAACCCACATTCAAAAGAGGACGTGTAAGTTCTACTTAGGGGGATCATATAAAATATGGTTAATTTGGACCTTGCAAATTGATGGAGGTCATTGTCGGTCCATGATTTTACCTATAGATTGTCACCAGCTATCTTACGAGAGCAGTTGAAGAGAAATAAGAATCGAACATCTAAAACCAAGGCCTACATTTTCTAAGATAAGATTTTGAATGGGAAGTGTATGTATAGTAACTAGTAGTCGTAAGGAACCAAGGGTTCTAGAGTAGAGGTTAACCATTCATCTTTGGAGATGCCACCATCTCTTGTCTTCCATATCATGATTTTTGTTGATTATTTTATTTTCTACAACTTTCTGATAGTACTTTTGTCTTCTTGTAAATATTATTGAGCAATTTTTTTGGAATAAATTGTGTATGTTTTTCTTTTGATGTTTTGGATCATACCATTTATTCCAAAAATTTGATCAATAATATTCACCGATTGTGGAAAAGTTGTACCATCTATTCTTGTAAATAATCAATTTTTTTTATATTGATTACAATTACACCAATTTTGTAGTGAAATTGAAATTCGCCAACATAATACTATTAAACATGTAAGCTATTGAAGAGAAGCTAATGTTTAATATTGGACAACTTTGGAACATTAATAATTTAGTAGTAATTTATAACATTAAATAAATAACATTGTAAAGAGATAAAACTTATTTCTTACAAGAATTATCAAAGAAGTGACAGCAAGATAATAAAATTATAACTCTAACATATATAAAAAATAATTATTAACCAAGTCTTGGAACATAAAGAGTGAAAAATAATAGTATTACATTATCATTTTATCGGTTGATTCTACCTTCAGTAGCTCTATCCCATTCAAATAATAAAACTATATATATACAACTATAATGGATGTGACTTAAGAGATATCGGGGAGGGTTAATAAGGGTTTGATAGATTTTCGTGGTGTTCACTTGCGCAAGCATAATATTGTCATACCAATCCAATTCTCATAGGTTTTCAAATTGAAGCTAAGATGCAAAGGAGATTTCAGGCTTTTACATGCTTTATAAATAATAGACAATGTCCTCAATTGAGATTTAGGAATCCCAAATTTGCATTGCTACAATGCTAATCTTTCACCTTAGTATTGTCAACAATACTATCCAAGTCACAAGTACCTTTATTAAACGAGACTTCAGAAAATAAACCCCGAACAAATGCTAGGGGTTTGTTCTTCTAATACACATTCCACGATATGGAGCTGTAGCTTGAAAGTTGGCTATACACACTTCCATTGTTACCGTCACCTTCGGCACAAATTCTTGCAAGTTCCCATGCCTTGCAGATTCTTTTAAAAACCTTAGATCTAAATGGTGTAACAAGGAATTTACAAAGAGCATGTCCCGAGGATGCAAGCCTCTCCATTATCTTAGGAATAATCAATTGAATATTGTTCACGACTAGCACTTCTCATGGTTCATTGTCACTAAATGATAATAGCATCCATTTAATAGCTAGAGAGATGCTTTGATTTTCTTGGTCCTTTAAGACCTAGACCCCCTTCCCTTTTTCATCATATCATACCATGGTAAATCTTTGATATTTTTTCATCATATCATACCATGGTAAATCTTTGATATTTTTCTGGATTTCATTCACTTGGTAGTCACTTAAGAGCCACATATAAGCATAATAGATGATATAGGAAGAACAAATATTTTGATGGACTTGAATTCTGCTAGCTAAGGAAAGGTATTAGGTGTTCCACTTAAAAACCTTATTGAATTTTGAAAAAATCCAACACCATGTCGTTTAGGGAGGGATTAACAACAAATGGGATACCAAGATATCTGATTTGCTTACTAGGGAATGCCCATTGGAAAGCAAACTTATCTACCCAATTTGAAGGAGACTCGTTCTAATCGAGGATAACAGATTTGGCCTGTGATATATTAGCACCTAAGGCATTACAAAAAACATCCCGGGCATATATTAGATACTATAATTTCTTTGTTCTAAGCTTACAAACAGAGTCATGTCATCAACACATTGAGTATTTAAAATATTGTCACTATTAGGGAGAGAGATACCATTAATATTTTCTAATGATATTCATTTCCTCTCAAGTAGTTTAGACTCATTATTGGTAGGTCTAGTTCCTCCACATTTTTAGCTTTGGGATAGTTGAAAAAGAACTTATAACATTTATAACTCGACTTAATTCTTATTGAGTTAATTCTAGTTGTAACCCCTTAAATCTTTCTCAATTAATGATTTACTAGTGCCAAATTTTCCACCAACACATCATTATTAGGATCACTTTGGGTTCCGTTTTGTAGTTTAAAATCCCCTCTTGGAGTTTGTTCTCAAAATTGCAATCCATTGCAATTCTCTTACCAATGGTCTAAAAAAGTCCATCCAACTTTTGATATTATTATTCTATTTCTCAATAGCATTTAGACTTTGTAAAGGTCGCTTATTAATTTCTCTAATGGTAAGAATACCATCACTACAAACTTGATGCTTTAGAAGACTAACATTTAGTTTAAACGCATTATCTTTTCTAACCTTCCAGTATTTTTCACATAATGTACTTGTTGTATGAAATTTTATACTATTATTGCTAATACGGGTCTCAAAATCTATCAAGCTTGCAATAAATTGCTCTTCCCACTCTTTTGGGCATTACATCAAGTGAACCAAATATCATTACTCTATACTTTCTTAGTTTCAAGAGGATCATACAACTTTATACCAATTTCAATTTATTCCAAAATTATTCTTCATCCTCTTTCCAGTTGACATACAATCCCCATTCATTGTCTCACATTCAACACTTAACATACTTGGTGCCTGGAAGTGACCCTTGCCTTTTGTGACTGCATACTGTACTTTGTCTTTTTCCAGCCACTTTGTGTCTACGTGAATACACTCCTCATGATTGTTTTAAAATACTCTTTGTAGTTGCACATTTTAGGTGAACTTGAACTGTTGTACACTTGACACTATGAGAAATATCAACATTTCTGTTTGTAAATGAGACAGGTTCTTTTTTCATTTTATCTCCCCTTTATGCAGATTCTCGTGAAGAAACTCCCCACATTTTGAAAATGTACAGTTCAA
The DNA here is from genome assembly GCA_018584345.1 of Thuja plicata. Lineage (NCBI taxonomy): Eukaryota > Viridiplantae > Streptophyta > Pinopsida > Cupressales > Cupressaceae > Thuja > Thuja plicata. Next base: position 348,190 of record MU227368.1, on the reverse strand, counting down.
TTGCTTACTGCATATTATTCTTTCACTTACTCCTGTAGAATGTATTTCGCCTTCCATCTGCCTCTCTCATATCAATATTCTAATATTTTTCAATTTATAATGAGTCACTTTCACTTCTGGATAGAGATAAAGACCCATATGCTTTCCTTATTTTAAAAACACTTTACCCACTTTATTTCTTGGTGAAAATTTTTTCACTTCTTGAGAAAGCTGATTGCTAGCATTATCAGATTCAGTAAAATGTTTCTGCCTTCTGGTAAAATAAAAATCCAATTTCATACATATCACATATTAACCTCTGTAGTATTTTTTCTAATTGGGATTTTGAACTATATCCATTCTATAACTAACATTTTGAGAATCATTTTCACTCACCAGTGAAAACACTTAGTGAAGATTGTGAATATCTAATGGCAATTCAATACTACTTTGTCCTCTGTTCATTTGACATTTCTCTGTCTTTATTTTTTGGGTAAATATCTGCATTCCACATTTTGTATATCATATATACCAGTGCATTTCATAAGACCGCATTCATTTGTGGCATTTCTGTCAAAAACACTCACTTGCCTTGTCTAAAACTCCACATTTTCTATACAAATTAGAAATCTGCGCCTTGCAGTATATATTGATTTGGCTTTCAAAAGCCCTTTCAGAAACTTTGTTCTATTTATGGCCTGCGATCAATGCCTTTCATGAGAAGAAATTGATTTGGGCATGTTCTCTGACCATGACAGCCTATGGAGTCACTTTTCACTGAGGCATTTATAACAAATTGCTTATCCTGCAAGCTTTACAAACCACATCTGCAGAGACCAAATTCCATTTAGCATTCTATCAACAATTCTTGCGTGTTGCATGGGCTTGGAAGGGCATCCGTATTTATAGCAGGGCACTCTTAACTGCATACACAGGCTGGGAGGACGCCGCCAAGTTCAGGCAGGGAGGACGCGACCGAAGGTTGTTGAATGTGCTAATATCTCTGAGGAATTTGTCAAACAATTTATGCCTTGTCGCTGCTCCCACATTCTTCATCGTTCTGCTTACAACCTTGATGGATGCTCCCGCCTTGTGTTCAATGGCGTCCACACTCTGTTCAAAATTCCTCTTCAACCATAGACGAAAAAGACAAGCGGAAAACCCTAAAATTGTTTACCCCGCATTCCCGTGCACTATTCTTGTTTTCTACCTTGTTTCGAGCGGAATCACGGGTTGATAAAATCCACCTCTATTTCTTCTATGGAGATGCTAAGTTCTCTATAAAATGTAGATCAAATTTCAAAAATCAGAAAACTTTTTTTCATGATCTGCATATTTTGTCTTTGGTGCATTTTGTCTCAGCTTAACCCGTGTCGATTTCTATATACCCGTTAGAAAAAAAAATCACACCATGAAGGGTAAGATATTAAATTACTTAATGATTTAATATATATTTTATTCCACCTTTTATGGAGTAAAATATTTCTTTTAAACGATAGCATCTCCCTTCAAATTCATATTCAAATCACATTTAAAGGCAAGTAATTTAAATGTTTTTTCATGGCAAGGTCTCCTTGAGGGCCCGACTAATTTTTTTCGGTTTACAATCGAGTGCATCTTTGAGATTGATTATTGATGACTTCATGTTGCAACTAAATTGAAAATGTGATGCTGGTGCTACTTAGAATTCAATTTTCTACCTTTGTGTTTAAGTGCCCAAACTGAGCCTAGAGCACCCAGAACTGCCCTCAAAAAATGGTCAAAAAATAGTAACTTACTTTAATCTACTCTTCTTTATCAACAACCCAGGTTCTCTTGCATCGTGATGATGGAGCATGGAGTGTGATTTGAAATATTGATTGTAGTGCCTCCCGTGGTTGCATCTTGTTACATGATATTTTGATTTGAGAAAGACTCTTGTTATTATGTTGTGTTATCTTCAGAGTGAGATGCACTCGATGACAATACCTTATTTTGGTTGCCAGTATCATAGCTATGCTAGATGGTTATATGATACTGCTAATTACAATTTTGATGATATCTGGTGTATTTTGTATTCAAGACTTTGGATTATGTTATCAAGATGATGTTATTGGATTTCCTGTTATATTGTGCATTATATGTTGTTGGATATTCCAGTTATTGACCTTCACTCATATATGCTCATATTGTCGTAAATGATTATTTTAATGCTTTATATTTAAATAAAATATTTAATTTAAATGATATGTATATTGAGGAGTAGAAAATGGAATGACCAGTGCCACACCATTCTATATGTCTGATCGTGTCACTTGACCGTCAATGTTCCATTAAGCATGTTATTGTTATATGCGCTTCGACTATTTATATTGTGCGCATCTACACTTGATGTTTGCGTGTTTCAGTGAATAGGTACCAGACATCATTCCACCTGAATTTCAAGTTTTGAGTGTGTCTTTAACCCCGACAGTGGCACATGAGATGGTATCACCGACCTTTCATGTTTGAGCGAATATTGTCCCGATATGGACAATGTGCCCATGATTATTATATTATCCCTCCAGTACATGTTGGTAAATCCAGATTTTATATGCAATTGTGATAGACCAATTGTGTATCTATGCATTTAGAGTTCCTGTAGTTTTCGCAAATGAGATTTACTTAAAATGCTAATTTTAATGTATCTCGAATTTAATTTTATTGCTGGCTAATTAGCCGCAGTTGAAATCCATTTTATTGGAATTGATTTAATTTATTTTTGGAAAATTTTATAGTTGCTTCGTTATTGAAGTAATTTTTATTTTATAAGTCTTTTTGGCTTTTGGGGAAAAAGTGCTTTATATTGGAGGAAATATAATTATTCCCCACTTGTGTTTTTTAGACTTTGTGGTTTTGCTCCAAAATTGTATGGAGAAAATCACCATTTTGCTGATTGGGTTTGACCGTGCATTGGATCCTCGTGGGTAGCGGATCATTGGAACAATTTCATAATTGCTTTTGTTCCTGTGGAGCCATTCACAATTAGTAGATAGTTTATTTTTCTTCTACCTATTTCAATATCTTCAACTTGGTGAGAGGTAAGGCTTCTTGTGTTTTATTCATTCCTCATCTGTTTCAACTGATTTTTATTTGCTTCTACTTTGTGGGATGGTAATTAGTGTTTTCTCCACTTTCCTTTATGCATTTATCACCCGATTGGGTTTGTATGATATATGTAGGTTTTTAAATTAAAAATTTTCACCGTGAGGCTGTCCGTTTTCTCCCATGATGTCAATTTTGGATTTTATTGGATTTTTGGGTTAGTTGGACCTTAAGAACAAATGGGTTTTTATTTCGTAGCTTGGCTTCAAGATTTATTTTTGGACTTTTCATGGGCACATCACTTTGCATGCCATCCATAATCTGTTTGTCGCCATGTTTGGAAAAATTTAATTATTGGATGCAGTAGTACTCCAAGTTTGTATAAGGATTGTAGAATCAAAATGGACTGAGGACATTTCGGGTATTTGATATCGCAATCCAAACTTACCCTTTTGATGTTTAAATGTCAATTTTCTTACTTTATCAGATTTTACCAGAATTTGGATATTTTATTGCTTCTGAGCATTTTGAGCCTTCCCTGTGTTCTAACGAGATGTTTAGTAGATTCTATGGGTATTTGTGCTCTTGGAAAAGTGGCCAATTGAGCGATTTTTTATTTGGATTAAGTTTGTGTTTACTCGGCTTGCATGCCTTGAGTGTTTTGGAGTGGATTTGTCCTTCAATGATTTCCTTCTTGCTTGTTGATGCTTATGTACCTCGTGTCCTTGATGTAGACTGAGTAGACAATGCATCTTTTTTTTGGTCCTCGCTGTAGACAGATTGGACAATCCTTGGGTTATACCACCCTCGATGTAGACCGAGTGGACGAAGTCCCTATTTTGCGTCCTTGGTGTAGAGAAAGTGGATGAAGTGTCTTGCTTATGTCCTTAGTGTAGACCAGTGGACAAGGTTCTTTTTGGTCTTCGTCCTATGATTTCAAGCCATAAGACTAGGTATTTTTAGTAGTCATGAATAGTATCTTCTTACGTGGACCCCAACCCAGAAGTGGTCATAGTGGTTGTGTCAAGGAGTTTCTTAAAAAGTGAAAACATAATTAAACAAATTGGGTATAAACACTAATCAAGGTAATTGGAATCCTTAGATGTTAGAGATTGATCCGAGAAGGTAGTGGAATCCATTGAATCCTTGGATTTCATGAGTGACTCGTGTGGGTGGTAGATGATAATTGAGCCCCGAATGTCAGTATTGACCCGTGCGGGAAGAGATACTCCTTATGGTTGGTACTCCCATGTCTAGGTTATGTAGTACTAAGTAGTACCTTAAATGTACTATGATTATGTGGTTTCTTGGTTGTATTTGGATACTAGATCACATGTTGAGTGTTCTCCATGTTATATTGCATTCTGCACCTATGTATTGCATTGGACCTCTGTACCATCCTCTGGGATTATGCACTTGATTGGCATGTGTGATAGCCCTTCTTGTTGTGTGTGTGTATCGTGTGTTTGTGGCTGCATTACTATCTCCACGAGCACAATGGGGTGGGTCTGAGGGTTCCACATGGTAGGGTAGCATTGCACTTACCACTGCTGGGGATTGGTGTACATTTGGTGGCCTTCCTCCAAAGAGAGATTTTGAGCATTGAGTGCTCAATGCTATCCCCCTTCATCTCTTTGCATTTATATTTATGCATTTGATAATCATGCTCTTAGAGTAGTTTCATTTATCTTTAATGCATTATGCGATTGAGTGAGTATTGCCTCAATTTGTGTGTATTTTGTACTCCCCAGTGTGGAGCAAGCCTTGCATTTAAGCCATACATTGGTGTCAACAAACCTATCCTGTTGTTGGACAAAGGAAACCTCATCTGGATGTGTTTTTAGACCAATCTATATCTTGATGGACAGTGTAGTGCATATGCTACAAAGAGTGGTGCACATGAGCTACAAAATTGTGCATATGAGCCACATATTAGTGCACATGATTAAAAGAATAACGCATATGTTTAACAATCTAGTCCATAAGATCAACAATCTAACACATATGATCAACATAGTAGTGCATATGATAACAATTTTGCGCATTTGATTTAACACATTTAAAATAGTGTATACTTCTCAAGGGTTTGTTAGAAAGGTAATTTTATATTTGGATACCCTTTTTCCTTTGGATGTTTTTCATATATTCATAGTCAGTTTTCCGATTCGGTGTGGCATAATTGTAATCACTTTTCCTTATTGGGTTTAAAATGAATTAGTGTTCTAGTTTTCTCTAAGGATGAACTTGTCTCCTTGATGGATGACTATTAATGATGGTCTGATCATGCTCTGTGAGGTTTGTGGATGAAGTTTGGATTCTCATGTGGTGGCTTGAATGTGGCTTAGCTGTTCATGCTGGTTTTTAGATTTGTCATGAAATATTTGGTTGATACCTTTAGTCTTCCGCTTGTGCATGACTGTTTGAGGGTCCCTGTTGTGTATCTTTACTTATATTTATTGGTTAGTATTGCACTTGGAAGTTGATTTTATATCCTTATGTTTTAAATAAATAATTATTAAATTCATATTTGACCATATGTTATAAAGGTTCCTTGGTGAGGCATTACATATGGTATCAGAGCCCATGTCCATACATTTGGATCTCTGTGTTATGCTTCCATAATATATGGTGTGAGTGATGTGTAGTTGTTGTACCCTATGATGGTTATCATTCCTTTCTCATTGGCCTTAGTGTGGCTTATTTTACATGTTATATTAGATTTGATCCACATATTGTTTTGCTCTGGAGGATGCCTCCTACGAGTATAATTGGTCGATGAAATGCCCATCAAGATGACCACGAGGAGGATCATCATGAGGAAGAGCATTGGGAGGAAGAGTAGCATGAGATCACCATGAGGACCATAATGAGGGTCATGGTGGTAATGATGGGAATCTCCAATTAGTTCATTTGTTACAGGAACTTATCACTCGGTTGGGACCTCAATACGATGCATCTCACCATGGGTAGACTCAATTATCTATTAGAGGTGATTGTGAGGAGAGGTGAGAGCATGAGAATTATCGTACTCCTCCTAGTTAAAGAGTTGAGCATATGGTAGACAAGATAGTGGTGGATTAGGATGCTATCCATGTAGGGCATATGAGAGATCTTTTGAGGTTCTGTCCACCTATATTTGATTGTTCTTGTAGTGGTATAGAGGTCGATGTTAGAATAGGTAGAAACCTAATCTCCCAAGAACACCTGCATGCATAACCCTGTCACATGGAAGAAGCAAAGAACTGAAAGCAAGAAAAATCTATGGAGGCCAAAAAGCCAGAGGCATCATATGCACATCAAAAAGAACAATCTCTATTATGAACAATGTTACAATATGATAAACTGATATGAAATACAAAGAGGTGAATCCTTAAAAAGGAATCACAAAACCCTAAAAGGGAAACCCTAAGGTTGGCTTAAGCAACTAGAGTGAATAGGTGAGTTAGTAATTAGATCAGAATGATTTAATTAATAACCCAAAAGACTATTACCCTAACACCCCCCCTTAAGATAAACTTAGGGAGGAGCAAAACCTAGGAGACTACTGCAGAAAGCAGGAAAGAAGGGTCCCGACAACAAAGGCCTGATCAAGTACCCAATACAAGAAATCTCTGTAAAGCGGGGAAATAGGGAAAACCCAGTGGGAAAAACTCTACCCCAAAAAGAGATGAACTAGATGAAGGAAACAAAGCCTCCAATCTAGGGAAAGTCCCAAAGAAAGGAACAAGAAAGAGCATGTATAGCATCTCCGAAGCATGAAGTTGAAAACACTGTCAGAAGTAATTGCTGGAACCCCCATTGAAATAGTGCATGACCAGGTAGAGAAGACAAAGTCTGAAGAGCTGATCAATCGAAGAGGTGACCTCCAAAAGTAGGAAAGAACGAGTGTCTATATAGTAGATGATCCATCTCACCGAAATGCATAGGTGCCTAGCCACTGCATCTGCCTAGTACATAGGAACAAAAACTGAATATGTAGATCACTCAACCGAACCAAGGAAGCAATAGAACCAACAGGTGAACCCCCCATAATGCTGAACAGGGAGAAGGGTGACAGGAAAATTGAAGAGCAATGCCAGAAACATTTGCAAGAAGAAGAATCAGAAACACCAACAGTGCAACATAAGGTACAAGCACAGGATAAAGGGCGGTGTCATCGACACACAGCATGGGCTAATGTCATGGAAGGTATGCTCACTTGACAAAGGTGGATGAGCACATAAGGCAAAACATCATAACCCCCCATGGAACTTTATAACTGAGTGCGAGTACAAACAAACACAAGGAGCTCAAAATCCCAGATATGCAAAATTAGGCACTTTATCTCAGTGCGTTAGCAAAAAAGAGAATGCTACAGAAGAGAAGCATACAATGCTCAAAAGTCAAAAAGAAGAGCGAGCCAGAAGAACAGAAGAAGAGATCCCAGGACCTGTAGAACCCAAGTAATCCGCCAGAGTGCGAAAGAGAAAAACTAGGAGGAGAAAGAACCTGGAGCAAAATCTAGATAAAAGACCCTTGCAACTGAAAAGCTCACTGAACCATCTTTTCGACGATATCTGGTTTGCCAAAAATAGAGTGTGGATGAGCAAGATATGGCTCCCGGAAGGAAAAAAATAGACATCAAACTTTGACAGCAAAAAACACTGTCAAAACAACAGAGCCAAAAAATCTAACCTCCATAATTGGAAAGAGCTTTCTGACGATATAAAGAAGTCCGAAAAAGACCTTCGTATGCTCCAGATAGAGCAAAAATAGCGTTAGGGGGTCAGAAAGGCTCCAAAAAATAAGTTTAAAGCCCCTGGGGCTAAAAAAGCAAGTCCCTGGGCGCATGGCGCGTGCAAGGGGCTGGAGCATAGCTCCTGGTCGCTAATAGGACCGCCGCTTGGCAAAAAGGGGCCGTGGGGCTAAAGCCCACTGGACGGCGCTAAAGAGGGCCATCGGCGGGGGCCGCAGAGGAGGGCGGTGCGCAGGGCGGCGGGGGCTGCGGAGGTGGGCGGAGTCGGCGGGCCAACGAAGGAGGGCTTCCGTTGGAGGAGGTAGGCCGGGCAGGTGGCGGAGGAGACAACGCTGGAGGCGGGGGCCGGAGGTGCCGACGGAGCCCACAGGGCGGGGGCCAGGCGCTGGCCGGTGGTGCCATTCAATTTGCACTGGCTGCGTTAAAAAATAATGCAAAAAACATGTAAAAAATGATTTTTTTTTGTATTTTCCTATATTTTCGTGCCCGTGCGGCACTGGAAACCAAATTTTTTTGCCTCAGAGCCACGTTGTCCAAAATGGACAAGTTTTATATGGATTCTGGGGTTTTTGGGTGCTCTGAGCTCAATGAAGATGTTTGTTTGAGCCCAAAGTGACCAAAAACAAAGCCCACCCCTAAATCCACATAAAAACTCTAAAAAAACTAGAAAAACCTCCAGCTTTTGAAACACTTCAACAAAAAATGAACATCGAGATGGCTCTGATACCATGTTAGAATAGGTAGAAACCTAATCTCCCAAGAACACCTGCATGCATAACCCTGTCACATGGAAGCAACAAAGAACTGAAAGCAAGAAAAATCTATGGAGGCCAAAAAGCCAGAGGCATCATATGCACATCAAAAAGAACAATCTCTATTATGAACAATGTTACAATATGATAAACTGATATAAAATACAAAGAGGTGAATCCTTAAAAAGGAATCATGAAACCCTAAAAGGGAAACCCTAAGGTTGGCTTAAGCAACTAGAGTGAATAGGTGAGTTAGTAATTAGATCAGAATGATTTAATTAATAACCCAAAAGACTATTACTCTAACAGTCGATACTTGGCTATTGGATCTTGGAAGTTGCTTCTTTATGCACCCGTATGCGAGAAACACTAGAGCTCGGTGTGCCATTATGAACCTTATAAGTTTTGCATCTACTTGGTGGCACATAGAGGAGTAGAAGCTCGAGTTGGATATCATGACCATTTCTTGGGAGATATTTGAGGAGCGATTCTATGAGTGTTTCCTCTTTAATCAGTACCGAGAAGCATGTACTGACGAGTTTCACAATATTTGACAGAGGACTATGATAGTGGATTAGTAAGAGCATAGGTTCTTTGAGATGAGGTAGTATTCCAACTATAACCATGATGAGCTTATGTTAGTATAGCATTTTATCTGAGGCCTTAATGACCGTATTGTTGGAGATGTTTGTATGCATCGGCCTAGGATTCTTTCCCTTTCCACCGAGAAGGAGGGATTGGTTGAGGGTAACATTGCTAGAGGCTTTTTTAGTAGGAAAAGTGTACAACCTTCTGGATCAACTGCACATGGTACATAGGTACAACCCGCAAGATCATCCAATGTATATTTAGCACCACCTAGAACAAGTCATCAACAATGACATAGACAGAGGCATTCCCAGGGTCCATCCAAGAGACAGAGCTCTGGTAGTCACCAACCATGACACTATGATAGTTCATGTTATTGGGATAAGTCTCATAGTCAGGCATTGAGGAGTGTACCTAAGAGTGGTTAGTAGAGCAATTTCTTTCAATTGAGTATACCCTCCGTAGGTCGTGGTAGTGGAAGAGGGGTTGTTTCTCTTATGGCCAACATGGACATATTACTGTGCATTGTCCTTAAGGGTTAGACTTAGGGCCAAGTCAGAGGGCTTCTATTTTTGAGCCTACCATTGGGGATGCAGGTAGATCTCAAAGTTTTTGCAGTGGTTGATAACTATCAAGATGAGAATCAGGGCACTGTGGTGGAGACTACAGGTGTTACATGGCATTTCTACCTCTATATTATTTGATTTTGGTGCTTCAGATTCATTTGTTTCACCCTTCCTTGTTGAGCGATGTGGGCTAGTGTAAGCATAATAGGTTGATAGTTGGTAGGTTGAGTTAGCCACAGGTTTGAGAGTGGCCCTAGACTCCCTTGTTCATGGTTATTTATTTGAATTGGGCACCTTCATCACCACTGTAAATGTTTGTATCCTACCCTTGGGTTCATATGGTATTTTTTTGGGTATAGATTCGCTAGCTTCCCACCGGGCGAGTATAGATTTTTGATGAAAGTCAATATAGTGTGTGGATGAAACATTTGGGCATGTTGAGCTTGTAGGGGTCTAGAGACCTATCTCACTTCGTATGATCTTAACCACATAGATGAAGTAGATTATGCGACATGGTTGCCAAATGTTCACCATCTCTATTAGTGGCCTTGATGTGATTGAGAGTCAAGAGGTATCTCTTAACTATCACCCATTTCTTTGTGAGTTTGCAGATGTGTTTCTGAGTGAGATTCCAGGTATGCTGCGTCAATGCGACATAGATTTCTGAATTGATCTCATTCTCGAAGCTAAGCCTATTTCTAGGGAACCTTACCGTATGACCAATCAAGAGTTGAGTGATCTTCGATTGTAGTTAGAGGAGATATTGCTCAAGGGACATATTTGTCCCAGCTTATCCCCTTGGGGTGCACCACTCATCTTCGTGAAGAAGAAGGATGGATCTTTTCATTTTTGCATTGATTATCGGTAGTTAAATAAGGTGACGGTGAAGAAACGATATCCCTTGCCGAGGATTGATGATTTGTTTGACTAGATGAAGGGAGTGAGAGTGTTCTCAAATACAAATCTTAAGTAAGGATACCATCAACTTTGTATCCATGAGGTTGACATTCACCGTACAACTTTTCATACTTTTTATATACATTATGAGTTTACGATTGTACCCTTTCAATTGACCAATGCAATATTTGTGTTCATGAGTTTGATGAACAATGTGTTCCACACCTATCTCGATAAATTTGTTCTTGTGTTTCTGGATGACATTTTAGTGTATTCAAGGAATATGGAGGAGCATGAGGGCCATTTGTGTCAGGTTTTGTAGTGTCTTTGTGACCATCAGTTGTTTGGCAACGTAGCCATATGCGAGTTCTTCCAGATTGAGGTGAATTATTTGGGCCATATCATCTCTAGAGAGGGTATTTTGGTGGATCCCTTGAAGATCCAAGCTTTAATGGATTGGACAACGCTGGCTAGTATTCTCAAGGTTTGTAATTTCATGGGTTACTACTGCTGATTCGTGAAGGAATTTTCACGGTTGGCTCATCCCATCACTTCTCTTTAGAGGAAAGGGAAGAATTTTGTTTGGTCCACACAGTGCAAGTCAACTTTTCAAAATATTAAGAAGTGTTTGACCAGTGCACCTATCTTGGCAATGCCAGATCTTGCAGGTGAGTTCTTGGTGTGTATTGATGATCCATTGGAGGGTGTGAGGTCAATTCTTATGCAAGTGGGATGAGTGATTTCATATGAGTCCTAGAAGCTCAAGGATCATGAAATGAACTACCCCACCCATTATTTGGAGTTAGCGGTGGTTGTGCATGCGCTAGTGCATCAGAGATATTTTCTTTTGTGTGACAGGTTTGAGTTGCATAGCGATCATCGTAGCTTATAATACATATTTTCTCATCCTAAATGGAATGCACAACAACATCGTTGGATGGAGTTCCTTTGTGAGTACAAATTTTATGCTCATTACATCAAGGGAAACGAGAATGTTGTTGTAGATGCCTTGGATAGGAGAAGGAATCAAATCTCTACTTTGTTACTTGGTGTGGATTTGTGTAGCCATATTCTTGAGACTTTACCTGGTGAAACTTGGTATCAGGAAGTTAGAGTGGAGATTGAGACTGGATGTACCTTGGTGGGTTGGTTTCCAGGTTACTCTTTGGAGTCATATGGAAATTTGCAACACCTTGAGCACATTTATGTGTCGATGTCAGGTGATCTTCGTTCCTTAGTTTTATCTGAGGCACATTGTGTGCCACATTTCACACATCCTAGCATCAAGAAGATGCAACATGATGAATTTAGATAGTTGTACTTTTGGACAGGGGTGAGTTGTGATGTTGCCAATTTTTTTGATAGATGTCTCGAGTGTCAGAGAGTGAAGGAAGAGCACTACACTACAACATTTGAGACCATTTTTTGATGGCTATGTGTCACTTTTCTGACACTGTCCCATCGGCCAAGTGATAGAGACCAGTGTTGCAATTTTGGTGTCGGAAACATCGATGAATGTACTGTCTGTCATTATTACGATGGTCTAAACCATCGCAATAAAAGCTGACTATGATGTTTAGCATGTTGTCGTTACATATTTTATCTGTCGCTATTACGACATCTAGGTGTTACATTTTTTGTGTTAACCGTTGCAGTTTGCATCGTCTAAAAACTTTAGCATGCCATCGTTACAGTCTGTGGGTGTCACAATTACGACAGACGTGTGACGTATTTTCTATATATGCGACATCGAGCCGTCGGTAATTGCCAACGGCTGATGTTGCATGTATAGAAAATACGTCGCACATCTCTCATAATTGCGACGGTTAACACAAAAAATGCGACGTCTAGGTGTTGCAATATGAGTTGGCTATGATGTTTATCATGTTGTCGTTACATATTTTATTTGTCGCTATTACGATACCCAGGCATCACATTTTTTGTGTTGACCGTCGCAGTTTGCACCGTCTAAAAACTTCAGCATGCCGTTGTTACAGTTTGTGGGTGTTGCAATTACAATAGACGTGCGACGTATTTGCTATACATGCGACATCCAGACATCGACAATTGCCGACGACTGGACGTCGCATGTATTTTTTTAGTGTCCCTTTAGAGTTTTTAAGAATTTGTTTGGTTCTTTGTTCACTTGATGATTGTTGGATTTCATTACTAAATCTATCTAATATTATAGAAAAATTTAGACAATTTCAAAAACCCTTTTCAAGTTTCTAAAAGAACTTGAAAGCCAGCTCTATAATGATACTATAACCAATTTGATAGTGCACATAACGACTTTCATCTATTATGATATATATATATATATATATATATATATATATATATATATATATATTTCTTTAGTATTTAAATCAAATGAATAGGTAAACTATAAAAAGATCGAGTGTAGCTCATTTCTCTAACATGGGAAGTGTGCTCTAGAGCTAAACTGTACACAAAGATATTATTGTGAGAAGAAACACAAGAGACATGTTGAAAAGGGGTTAAAAAGAGAAATTGTCCATACTCCATAAATGCTAGCCAGGTGGAGAAGGTCCAAAGAAGTGGATTACATATATTATTTATGTTGAATGAATTATCAGTATAATTAATTATTTAGAAGTAGTTTAGCAATATTTTAGAAATCAATGGTCAAATCTCATAAAATAAATGATCTAACTGAAAATACTGTGAAAACCTTCAATTACTAAAGACAAATACAATATACTTATCATTACAAAAGGATTGCTAAGTAGAATATCTGAATTGCTAAAATAATAACTACAACCCTAATGTCAAGATCCATCAAAGTCAATCAAGTTGCTGATCTCATCTCCAAGTGTAGAACTTCATTTTCTTCCCCAATCTAACTCTAGAATATTTTCTTTTCTGGATGCAATGTACATGGTGTTTTATATGAAGCTGTTAGTAATAACTAAGAGGGGGGGGGGGGGGGGGGGGGGG
>MU227368.1:289468-299526 GCA_018584345.1 Thuja plicata | reverse complement strand
CAGTCTAAGAAGGAGGCTGATTCAAGGATGGTAGCAATAGATGCCCGATACTAAGTGACAACCTCTATGTATAAAATCCTCTAACAAGGTCACACTTAATAGTGTGTTTGTAACCTTTAACAGGGTTTGCTCCTAATAGGGCTCACTTCAGAAGAGGGAAAATTTGGGGTACCGATCCCAGTGGTTTTTCCCTTAATAGGGTTTCCACGTTAAAATTCATGTGTTATGTGTGTATGATTTATTTATTTACTATTTTGTATCTTACATAGCTAACTCTAGATTGATTAGTATTACTCTACTTATTTATTGAGTTTTGATAAATAGTTATACTAATTATCAGTTATCAAGAAAGAATAAGGATTGATAGAGAAAACTGATAGACATATAATCATTATTAGTATTTCATGGAATGCATCTTGTAGGGACATAATAATATGAGATTTATTGATTGGTGGTTAAGTTTGAAGTATAAATTTTTGAGGCCACTGATTCACCCCCCTCTAAGTTATTACTAACAATTGGTATCAGAGCTTATGTGCTTAGAAAGGAAGGTTTCAAGACCTAAGTGAAGATCACAAGATGAATAGATGGGATGTGCCCAAGTTGAACAAAGACAACTCTACCTCATGGAAAAGTAGGATAAGACTCCACTTATCAGATGTCAAAGATTGCAAAATTGCAAAGAAGATGTGGGACAAACTAAAGCTTGTACATGGAGGTGATACAAATTTTTTGAGAGCCAAGGCAGAAATCCTTAGAGGAAAATTTGATGATCTCAGAATGAAAGAAGGAGAAAACATCACATAGTACAACACAAGAATCAAAGAAGTAGTCAATGCTATATGAGGAGTTGGAGGTACACTTGAAGAGGAGAAAATGGTAAGTAAAATATTAAGAGCCTTACTGCCTGTATATACTATTAGAGTTTCTGCCATTTAAGAAATGAGAGCAGTAGAAAACAATACAGTTACTCTTGATAGTTTAATTGGTAGAATGATTTCATTTGAGATGAATAACTTTGATAATAGTGTCTAACCAAACTTAGAGTCTGCATTTAAGTCTTCTATGAGAATAAGAAAATCAAGTCATAGGCACACATATAGAAGAGATAGTGAAAGTGAAAGTGAAGAAGAAGATCTAGATGAAATAGAAGCACTTCTGGCTAGAAGAATGCAGCAAGGAAAAGGTAAATACAAAGGCAAGTTACCACTTGTATGCTTTAATTTTAAAGAGATTGGACACTTTGCTGCAAGATGTCCTAACAGAAGAAAAGATGATAGAGTTAATGACAGATCTTTTGAGAAGAAATCAGACAGAGGTGATAACAAAGATTAGAAAAGTTACCGACAATCAGAAAGAAGAGATACCTGAGACTACAAGGACAAAGGCAAGAAAGCCAACTACCTAGCTTCTTGCAAAGATGAAGATACTGACACCGAACATGATGAAGACATCGAGATGGTGTTTGTGGCTATAAAAGATGATTCAGATGAAGATGAAAGGTATGTAGAAACTGCACTCATATATAAGGTTAGCAAGAATGAAATCTAGATTATAGATAGTGTCTGCACTCACCACATGACCGGTGACAAAGAAAAGTTTAACACTTTTGAGTATTATAATGGTGGTACAGTAAGAATGGGTAATGATACACCTTGTCCAGTTGAAGGTAAAGGAACTATAATGTTGAATAACCTGATTAAATGTGAAAATGCTTATTGGGTAAAATGATTGAATTATAATCTATTGAGTGTTTCTCAGCTGAATGATCCAGGTCATAGAGTAGCATTTGAGAACAAGAAGGAAAAGATCTTCAATGAATCAGGAAGATTGATTGGTACAGGTGAACAGACTAAAGGTAACTTATTCTATCTGAATGATACTAACACCACTTTCTTAATGAATAGAAACAAAGACATATGGTTGTGGCACAAAAGATTGTGTCATGTGAATTTTGACAACATGATGAAAATAAGTAGAAGGAGAAATGTAAGAGGCTTACCGACGATGACAAAGCCTGACAAAATCATGTGCAAGAATTGTAAAAAAGGTAAGATGACAAAGTATAGTTTCAAAAGTAAAACCCATACATCTGATGATATTCTAGAATTAGTCCATACTGATCTATATGGACCAATGAGGAAAAAGAGTTATTATGGAGATAGATATTTAATCTCTTTGTTGATGATTACTCTAGAATGATGACAGTTATGTTTCTAAAAGATAAATATAAAGAATTCAAGATTTTTAAATGGTATAAGGCTATGGTAGAGAAAAAAAGTGGTAAGGATTTGAAATGCTTAAGATTATATAGAGGAGGAGAGTTTATATAAGATGAATTCACTAATTTCTGCAATAAGCATGGTATAAAAAGACAGGTTTCTGCACCAAGAACACCACAAAAAAATGGGATTGCTGAGAGAAGGAACAAATCAATAGTTGACTGTGCTAGAACACTGATGATAGAGAAAGACATCACCCAAATCTTTTGGAGGGAAGTTGTCAGTACTACTGTCTACACACTAAACAAAGTACAATTAAAGAAGGACACAAAGAAGACACCCTATGAGCTATGGTATGG
Source organism: Thuja plicata (assembly GCA_018584345.1). NCBI lineage: Eukaryota > Viridiplantae > Streptophyta > Pinopsida > Cupressales > Cupressaceae > Thuja > Thuja plicata. The sequence goes on along the minus strand of MU227368.1, from coordinate 296,945 downwards.
TAAAACACCCAATGTAAGTTACTTCAAAATATTTGATAGTCAATGTTATATCTTAAAGGATGATAGAAATGGAAAGCTTGATGCTAAAAGTGACAAAGGTATCTTTCTAGGGTATTCCACCAAAAGCAAGGCTTATAAATGTCTTATTAAGGCTTCTAATAAAATTGTTGAAAGTGAAAATGCAAAGGTAGATAAATTCGTAGAAAAGAATGAGATGGAAATCATAAAAGAACCAGAGGACTACAATAAGTTTGTAAACTGTAAAGAACCTAACACTCTTCCTAAACAACATTTCTTAATTCCAGAGCAACAAAATGTTGTAACTGACGGCCATGCTACGAATACCGATGGTCAGGATAATGATCAAAATAATGTGCAAGGTGATGAAGAACAAAATGTAGAACAAAATGATGATTAAGCTGATAGACAAAGAGCTATACCTGTACTTGCAAGATATTTAAGAAGGAACCATCAAGAGATCCAGATCATAGGAGATAAGAAAGCTGGTACAAGAACAAGAAGTAAGTCTTTAAACTCAAGTTGTTTAATTTGTGAGTTTGAGCCAAAATCTATCAATGCTGCACTTGATAATGAATAATGGATAAGTGCTATGAATGATGAGATTGAGCAGATTGAGAAGAAAAAGACATGGTCACTTGTGCCAAGACCAGATGACAAGAATGTCATCGGTACTAAATGGATATTGAGGAATAAGCTGAATGAGAATGGAGAAGTCACAAGAAACAAAGCAAGACTAGTATGCAAGGGGTATGCACAAGAGGAAGGTATTGACTATGGAGAGACCTTTGCACCCATTGCTAGGCTAGAAGGAGTAAGAATACTACTTTCTTATGTTGCATTCAAAGGATTCAAGGTATACCAGATGGATGTCAAGTCAACATTCCTAAATGGAATACTTGAAGAAGAGGTATACATTGAGCAACCAGAAGGGTCTATAGATCCAGACAAGAGAAAATGGTATGTATACTTCATAAAGCCTTGTATGGATTGAAACAAGCTCCTAGAGCCTGGTATGAATGACTTCATTCCTATCTTATAAGTATTGGATTTGTAAGTACTAGTGAAAACAATAATCTTTATTTGAAGGAAGATACTGATGCTAACACTTTGATTACTGAAATATTTGTTGATGACATCATATTTGGAGGCAATGATATGCTATGAAAATCATTTGCTACTGAGATGAGAAAAGAGTTTGAGATGTCTATGTTTGGAGAGATCAAGTTCTTTCTTGGTCTACAGATCATTCAACAAAGTGAAGGTATTTTCATTACATAGTCCAAATACATTAAAGAGGTCCTAAAAATATTCAAGATGGAACATTCCAAACCAGTTGGAACACTGATGACTACTAGATGTAAGTTGACAAAGGAGGACAAGACAACATAGGTAAATCAAACTTTGTACAGATCAATGATTGGAAAACTCATGTATGTTGTACACACTAGACCAGATATTGCACATGTAGTTGGAATAGTTGCAAGATTTTTTGCTAATCCTAGATAATCACATATGACTACTGTGAAAATAATTTTAAGATATCTAAAGAATACTGAGGAATATGGCTTATGATATAGAAGAGAAGGAAAATTTAAACTTAAGGTGTTTACCGATGCTGATTGGGATGGAAATCTTAATGACTGGAAGAGCACAACTGGAGGAGTATTCTTTATGGGTAACAGACTTGCCACATGGATTAGAAAAAAGCAGGGATGTATCTCTCAGTCTACCACATAAGCAAAGTATGTTGCTGTTGCTAAAAATTGCTCAAATATTGCATGGATCAAATAGTTACTGGAAGGTATGCATATGAAGATCTTAGAACCAGTAATTATCTATTATGATAACACCAGTACAATAAACATTTCCAAGAATCCAGTCATGCATTCTAAGACTAAACACATTTCCATCAAGTATCATTATTTGAGAGAACAAGTTCAAGCAAAGGAAGTGACACTTGAGTATGTGCAATCCAAAGAAAAATTAGCTGATATCTTCACCAAGCCACTGCCCAAGGACACATTTGAGTACTTGAGAAAGAGACTAGGGGTCAAACCCTTGTCTACTAGTCAGTAAAATGACTGAAGGCTGCATCAGCCTACATATTATCAGAATATCATTAATGTTGATGCAAGCAAAGATATGAATTTCAAAGCTACATATATATAAAGACAGGTATATATCAACGCCGAGCACCAGAGCATGTTGTTGTATTGCTGATGGATAAGGGAAATTCAAGGAATATATTATGGATGGAGAGAAATGATTGTTTGACATTAATGTCATATATTTGTGTGGCATTGTTGTCAAAGGGAGAGAGATTATCCATATTATCACATCATTATAGAAAGGGAAAGAGATTATCCATTATCACATTACTCCAATAGGGAGAGATTATATCCTTAGGGAGAGAAATTGTATGGAAAGATTATACAAAGGGAGAGCTGCTGACAAGAGATAAAGACATCAAAAGAGAAAGAATAGTCAAGGGAGAGAAATTGACACAAGTAGAGAAAAAAACACATCAGAAGACAGAGAACTACAAGAATCAAATCTAAGATGAAACAAAGCTTACCGATGGTCAGACATTTATTGGTTAATAGAACAAAACGATTGGTAGTTTGATAAATCTCAACTGTTGTATTTCATATTGTATTAGAAATAGTATAGTGTGATAATATAGTATGTTGCCATCAATGCCAAAGGGAGAGATTGATGACATGTAACTGATTGAATGTTTGACAATGTTAAGTTGAAGATAATGCAAGGTATTAAATTAGTTAATGTATTGTATTTTCATTGATGTCAACTTAATTTCATATATACGGTCATGTACATAATGCCAAAGACTTTAGAGAACCAAAGGAACAAAGGTTATGCTTTTAGCAATGCATAAAATTCAAGTATTCACTACGTGACAAACAACAGTAATGGAGTGTACACTGACGGACATAGAAAAGAAGAATAGTCACAGTAATACCCGATGATCAGAAGCATAGTGTTGCCCGACGAAGCAAAACCATAGGATGCCCGACGAGAAAAGTCAGAAGGTTGCCCGACGAGCTAAAGACAGAGTTGCCCGATGAGTAAAATTCCAATGATGCTTGATGAATGGAGATCACGAAGCTAACTGGAGTGTCACCGATGGATCAGTCAGTTGCGGCCAACAACTTACTGTAGTGGTGACCGACGGAATAGAGAGTTCAAAAAATGACAAAATATCTAGCTGGCAGAGCTAAAGATAGAATTAACTGGTTGTCTACTTTGTTTTATTCGACCAGAGATAAGTGACTGATTTAAAGATAATTTTTATAGTTGGTAAGAAGATATCTACGAGACAAATCAGGAGTTATGCTTTAAATCTTATTGGCTGGATTGTTTATCACGCCAAGAATCAAGAAATAATGAATATCATGTCTATATAAGAGACAAGCTTAATTCATTTACAAATTTGATTAAGGAAAGTGAATAGAAAGAGGATTCTAAAGAGAAAATGATGAAGAACAACTTCATAAAATCTTGATCAAACAAGCTGAAGGAGAGCTAAGGAATTCTACAGACACCGATGAACAGTGAGCACAACATCACAGAGCAGAAAGTATGGAGCACAAGGATTGAATTGATACATTGGTTAGAGAGGTAATGTAATTAAATAGATTTAAAAATCTGCAATTCAAAGTTGCAATATGAATAGGTCATAGTGTTTCAGTTTAACCATTGAAGCATCAAGTCTCTTAACCGAGAAGGACTTAACAAACTTCTATATTTTGAGGTACATCTCAAGGAGTGCCAAAAAGGTTGATTCATGAAAGTAGCATTTGACTTGCCCGAGACCTATTGACAGTCTAAGAAGGAGGTTGATTCAAGGATGGTAGCAATAGATGCCCAATACTTAGTGACAACCTCTATGTATAAAATCCTCTAACAAGGTCATAGTTAACAGTGTGTTTGTAACCTTTAACAGGGTTGGCTCCTAACAGGGCTCACTTCAGAAGAGTGAAAATTTGGGGTACCGGTCCTAGTGATTTTCCATTAACAAGGTTTCCATGTTAAAATTCATGTGTTATGTGTGTATGATTCATTTCTTTACTATTTTGTATCTTACATAGCTAACTCTGGATTGATCGCTATACTCTGCTTATTTATTGAGTTTCGGTAAATAGTTATACTGCTTATCGGTAATCAAGAAAGAATAAGGATTGACAGAGAGAACCGACATATAGTGAATCATTATTAGTATTTCATGGCATGCATCTTGTAGGGACATAATAATCTAATATTTATTGATTCGCGGTTAAGTTTGAAGGATAAAATTTTGAGGCCACTGATTCACCCCCCCTCTCAGTTATTACTAACAGATGCTTCGTAACTGGGAGTTTTGTACCCCTATCTTTTTGTAGCCTTCGACGAGTAAGCCTATGCCTAGGGGAGATGTAGTGAGTACCATGGTTGTATCCCATTCCATAATATTTTGATCTAAGATTAACCCTTCTTATTATGTTATGTTATCTTCATAGTGATATGCACTCGATGACAATACCTTATTTTGGTTGCCAGTATCATAGCTATGCTAGGTGGTTAGATTATACTGCTAATTACTATATTGATGATAGCTACTGTATTTTGTATTTGAGACTTTGGCTTATGTTATCAGGATGATGTTATTGGATTTCCTGTTATATTGTGCTTTATATGCTATTAGATATTCTAGTTATTGACCTTCATTGATATATGCTCATATTTCTGTAAATGATACTTTTTATTCTTTATATTTAAATGAAATGTTTACTTTAAATGTAATGTTTATTTAAATGATATGTACATTGATGAGTAGAAATGGAATGACCAGTTCCATGATATTCTATATGTTTGATCACATCACTAGAGTGCTAGTGTTCCATTAGGCATGTTATTGTTATATGTACTTTGACTATTTATATTGTGAGCATATACACTTGATTTTTTCATGCTTTAGTGAATAGGCACCAGACATCATTTCACCTGAATTTTAGGCTTTAAGTGTATCTTTACCCCCAGTAGTGGAACAAGAGATAGTATCATCTACCTTTCATGTTTGAGTCAACATTGTCCCTATATGGGTGATGTACCTGTGATTATTATATTATCCCTCTGGTACATGTTGGTAAATCTAGATTTCATATACATTTGTGATAGAGTTGTTGTGTATCTGTGCATTTAGAGCTCCCATAGTTGCCGCAGATGAGATTTAATTAAAATGTTGATTTTAATGTGTTTGAGGAGTTAATTTTATTGCCGACTAATTAGTCACAACTAAATTCCATTTTATTAGAATTGATTTATTTTATTTTTGGAAAAGTGTGTAGTTGCTTAATTATTTAAGTGACTTTTATTTTAGAAGTCTTTTTGGCTTTTGGGAAAAAAATGCTTTATATTGGAGGAAATAGAATAATTCCTCACTTGTTTTTTTTGATACTTTGTGGTTTTGCTCCAAAATAGTGTGGAGAAAATGACCATTTTTCTGATTGGGTTTGATCCATGTATTGGATCCTCATGGGTAGAAGCTCATTGGAACCATGCCACAATCATTCACATTCCTATGGATCCATTCATGATTCCTCAGATAGTTTATTTTTCTTATGTCTGTTTCAGTATCTACAACTTGGTGAGAGGTAGGGCTTCTTGTGTTCTATTCATTCCTCATCCATTTTAGCTAATTTTTGATTTCTTTTTCTTTGTGGTATGGTAATTGCATATGATAGAAACCTACCTGTTGGGAGCACGTTCAGACATGCAAAAATTAGAGATATACAATCTCATAAACTACATTAACATGTCAAAAGTATACTAAAAAACAAAACCTTCCACAATAACCTCCGATGAGCTAAACAAGGGCACCCAAGCCTTGTTGATTTTCTCTTAGAGAGGGTTGTGGGTGCTCTCCCAACATAATATTCCCCGCTATGATTAAATTATTGAAACAAAAAATGCAAACTAGATGCAATGGTATTGAATAGCTCAAGAACTAGTTATAAAGAACTAGTCTCAAGTATTCAATGAAAGATGAGGAGTAGATATGAACTAAATGCAAGAATCTAGAAGTGAATGAAAAATAATAAAAATAAATGAGATCTAACTACCATGATTTAAATGCAATCACTACCAACATGTTAGTATAAAATCCCTAAATGCATGAAAGATATCTAGGCAAAAACTAACATAATAACTCTAAATTCAAGATGATGGATGATTTACTCTTGGCAAGGATCCTATTTATATAATTTTGGAGGGCTTGGGTGAAGTGGATCACACGTGGCATCCACATAGTTGCCACATGAAGGACACATAAGCTATGCAAGAGGAAGAGTTTGCTCACACATGTGTGAGCAACTTGGGATGTGATGAGTCAATGTGTACTTTAAATACACATGTAAGAGAGTTGTCATAGATGTTTAAGAGAAAGTCATAGATTTGGTCCAATTATCACTTTTAGAAAGTGTCATCACGGTTGTAAGAAACCTTGTTTGGGAAAAATTAGAATTCTTTGAAAAGGAAAATTTTGGAAATTTGCTCATAGATGTGTGAAAAAATAATTAGAACTAATGGGTGTAGGATTCTTAAAATTAGCCTAATTAACCTTAGTTAATTAAGGTTAATTGGCAACTAGGACTATTTGTTAAGAGTGGTGTGAGGTAGGGTAAGATCTAGGCCTAGATTTGGGATTAATCTAAATTTAATTTAAATTAATCTTGGTTTAGAAGAATATTAGCATATGAAGGGAATAAATAAATTAATATTAATTTGAAGGGGGATTTTATGGAGGGAGGAATTAAAAAAGTTTAATACACTTGGAGGAGAGGTATTCAAATTAAGTTTAAATACTATAGAATAGTAAACCTAATTTAATTAAATAGGTGGGGGAATATAAAAAATATAATTAATTAAATAATTATAATGTTAAGGGACGATTTTAGGCATCTACATTTTTCCCCTCTTTGATATGGCGTCGAGAATGACATTGCATCAAAGAAAACTAAACCAGATGCCCAAGAGAGAACAGAAAGTCCTAAGGCGATGATAGTAAAGAAGTGTGACCCCTTGAGAAAAAAATGGAAACAATTAATTTTGTGTGAAATTTTCTCAAAAAAGGCAAAAGGGAAGAAAAAAAGGCAATTGCATGACTTATGAGGTGATGAGGAAAAAATAGGATGAAAAATAGGGTCCGGGACAGAGAACGAGTCACAAGGGGCATATAAATAGTCCACGGGGCCCTAGGAGAAGTCATTTTCATTCACAAAGAGAAAAAAAATAAAGCAGAGAGAGAGAGATGACAGATCCCCGAGATTGTATGCAGCTAGGAGAGCGTGTCTGAACACACCAACAACCGGCTGACGCAGGACCATTGGCGAGTCTCTATAATACACACACACACATGTGCGTGTTTATTTTGTGTTGTGGAAAATTATATATATATATA
>MU227368.1:264357-278777 GCA_018584345.1 Thuja plicata | reverse complement strand
TGCAATAAGTATAGTGACCTGGTTAAGGGTCGGACCCTGTTAGGAGTCTTTTACAAATAACCCTGTTAGGGGTGGTGGACTCACTGTCCAGAAGCTCACTGCTTGATGGTGAAGGCTACAACCTTCTGTATAATATATATGCACTATATCTGATGATGAACTATAGAGTAGACTCATTATCTTGATCAATTCCAGTGTATTGAAATCTTTCACTTCTTCTTCACATAGACTCTTGATGAATGAACCAACTCTGATAATCTTCTCTGTACATCTTTCTTCTCTTTTCATATCATTCACACTTAGCATGTCACCTTTGACTTGCTATAAGTATCTTCCTTAAAGTATGAGATAATGGGACCTTTAAGACAACTCTTCATAACATCCTTGTCAGCTCTACTAAGCACGCAAGCATTATTACAACCGCACAAGTATAAACTGAATAGACGCGACGCTTCACTAAGTCGGCCTCACCAATTTAACTCTAACTTTACAATCTTCTTGAAACATGTTTGGAACCTTTAGATTAATATCATAAACTCATAACTAAACATGAATATACACACACATACATAGAAAATAGGCACAACTCAATAAACATGTGATATACGTCGGCCCTAAACAGTTATACTTCCAGAACTGTAACTGCCAATAACAAAATTACATAACTTTACTAAAACATCATATTTGGGTCTGCATGTATGAAAATAACATAATAAGCATGTCAAAAACATGTATCTATCCTCACAATTCTTCATATCATCATTTTGATAAGTACATACATAATTACTACTGTGTATTATATGTTGTCATTAATGACAAACATACAATCAATCAATTGCTCAGAATCAAATCTCCAACACATCTAACCATGAAAAATACCTCGATATAATAAATATTAACCACCCAACCATGGTGATACAAAAAGAGTCCAATCCCCCATGGTAGGAGATAGAAACCAAGATCCATACAAGAAGGTAACAACTAGGATACTCCTGCGGTGATGATGGCCTTCCCAAAACATAATACAACTGAAAGCACAAGAAGACCAAAATGACAAAAAAAGACATGATAAACATTCGTAAGGACTCTAAGCTATGGGCTAGGTGAGTTTAATTTCATATCTCTCACCCATTGGGTTACCTTGGTACTAGCCACTTTGGGCCCCGACCCCCAAGTAGACACATGCGGAACCGAACACCTTTCATGAGGACAAGGTTGTTCGATCGTGCCATCACAAAGGCACCTTCTCCCACTCCCATCCCTAGTCTATAATAGAACTATAAAAATGGGAGAGGCACAAATTAATCTTTATTAGTGTGTATTTCACCCCATTCTAGTTAATTTATTTAGGTTATCACTTGATTAAATAACTCATCAGTGGGTTACCTTGGTACGAGCCATTTAGGGCCCCAACCCCTCATTATGAGCCACTCACCTAGTGTAATTAGGTTACCTACCTAAATTTTTTATCAAAAGAACATAAATAATCCACATCATAATATATAAGAAGCCATAACAATGTTACAACATCAAATAATTGAGTTTAGGAGACCATTAGTTTCCCAAATTCACCGGACAACTTTAAGTCACAATCAAGTACTCAGATGGATTAAAACAAATTCACATGGAATAAAAATGAATTATAAGGATTGAAAAAAATAAAAATACTTCAATAATCTCATAAAATCATAATACATAACCTCATAGTATCATTGGATTGGGTTTAGGAGATCACTGATTGACCCTAGTCCACTGGACAATCCTAAACCCTAATCTGACATTCAAAATGCATAAGAGGCATCAAAATGCATCATGAATGATATTAAAACCATATTAAATTAAATAATACATAAATTGAGTCAAAAATTAGACCTTAATAGCCTCTGGTTGATGATAGGACCCCCAGACATCAATTTAACCTTAAAATTGTTAATCTGGAAGACCTCTGCACTTGGTGACCTAATCTGCGCACTTGGCTGCTATTATGTGAACTTGGAAAGATAATGTGAAAAATTGGGATCCTTTCTAAGCACTTGTTCATGGGAGCTATGCACTTGGGCCCTAGAGTTGCGTAGTTGGGCCATGTTCTTGCGGAGTTGGCACATAAAAAGACAGTTTTGACAAGGTCTAAAAAATGGATCTAACTGGGTAGTTTCTGGGCACCAGAAGTGGAATATGAGGAAGACCCAGTTGACATATCCTCGATTAAATTCAATAAAAATAAATTAGAAAACCCAAAACTTAGATTTTAGATATCAAAATATTCGCTAACAAAAAATGGTCTATGTAGTCCTTATTGGTGCTCAAATCAACAGATTGGATTTATTCCTTATTATTATTGTTACTATAGTCAGATTAGATAGATTTGATCAACAACTGTAACATGGAACTAATCGTATCATTTTTCTAAAATCAATAAAGATAATTCCCCTTCTTCTCTCATCTATGGGAATAGATTCATTTTCATTTTCAATTAGTCCCTTAGATAAAATATATAGTTTTTCTTCAAAGTGATAGTTTGGTGTAGCATATTCTTGATTAAATTCATAGTTTCTATTGTCAATTGGTCTTTTCATTTTTCATGGTTAAATTCAATTGATTGTGGCCACAATCAATCAGTCTGTCATTTGAAAATTGATATTCAATTGAGATAACTATGAATTATCTTAGATTATATGCTCATTTCATAACATCTTTGAAGTGATATGTTTCTTGTAAACTATCTCTAAGGTTGTACATAGGGTTTGGATGATTCTTGATGACATGTAACTAATTGAATGTTTGATAATGTGAAGTTGAAATATAATGTATGTCATTAAATTAGTTAATGGACTGTATTTTCATTGATGTCAACTTGATATCATCTGTACAGTCATGTACATAATTCCAAAGACTTCAGAGATCCAAAGGAACAAAGGTTATGCTTTCAGCAATGCATAAAAGTCAAGTATTCACTAAGTGAAAAACAACACCGATGGAGTGCACACCATCAGACAAAGAAAAGAAGAACAGTCACAGTGATACCCAATGATCAGAAGCATAGTGTTGCCCGATGAAGAAAAAACACAGTATACCCGACGAGAAAAGTCAGAAGGTTACCCGATGACCAAAGATACAGAGTTGCCCGATGAGTAAAATTCCAATGATGCTCGACGGACGGAGATCACAAAGCTAACTGGAGTCTCACCGATGGATTATTCAGTAGTCACCAACGACTAATTGCAATGGTGACCGATAGAACAAAGAGTTCAGAAAATGACAAAATATCTAGCTAGCAGAGCTAAATATAGACTTTAACTAGTTTTCTACTTTGTTTTATTCGACCAGAGATAAGTGATTGATTTAAAGATGATTTGTACAGCTGGAAAGAAGATATCTATGAGACAAATCATGAGTTATTCTTTAAATCTAATTGGTTGTATTTTTTATCATGCCAAGAATCAAGAACCAAAAAATAATGAATATTATGTCTACATAAGAGATAAGCTTAATTCATTTACGAATGGGATTAAGGGGAGTGAATAGAAAGAGGATGCTAAGGAGAAACTGATGAAGAAAAACTTCATGCAGTACTGATCAAACAAGCTGAAGGAGAGCTAAGGAATTCTGCAGACACCGACAAATAGTGAGCACAACATCATAGAGAAAAAAGTGTGGAGCACAAGGATTAAAATTGATACATTGGTCAGAGAGGTAATGTACTTAAATAGATATGAAAATCCGCAATTCAAGTTGCAATATGAACAGGTCATAGTGTTTCAGTTTAACCATTGAAGCATCAAGTCTCTTAACCGAGTAGGACTTAAAAATCTTCTATATATTGAGGTACATCTCAAGGAGTGCCAAAAAGGTTGATTCATGAAAGTAGAATTGGACTTGCCCGATACCTATTGACAGTATAAGAAGGAGGTTGATTTAAGGATGGTAGCAATAGATGCCTGATACTAAGTGACAACCTCTATGTATAAAATCCTCTAACAAGGTCGCACTTAACAGTGTGTTTGTAACCTTTAACAGGGTTGTCTCCTAACATGGCTCACTTCAGAAGAGTGAAAATTTGGGGTATCGGTCCCAGTGGTTTTTCCCTTAACAGGGTTTCCATGTTAAAATTCATGTGTTATGAGTGTATGATTCATTTCTTTACTATTTTTCATCTTACATGGCTAACTCTGGATTGATCGGTATACTCTACTTATATACTGAGTTTCGGTAAATAGTTATATTGCTTATCGATAATCAAGAAAGAATAAGGATTGATAGAGAAAACCGGTAGACAGTTAATCATTATTATTATTTCATGGCATGCATCTTGTAGGGACATAATAATATGAGATTTATTGATTGGTGGTTAAGTTTGAAGGATAAACTTTTGAGGCCACTGATTCACCCCTCCTCTCAGTTATTACTAACATATTTTGACTCTATTTCCCATGAGAAAATAAGGCACTCGTCTATATACATATTGGATTATGATTATTTAGTTCATTGTTCATGGTTTTGTGATATTCTACCCATCTGCACTTTTCAATTCACATTTATATTCATAAACATTCACTTAACATATTAAAGCATTTCAGTTAGAATTTTGTGACACAGTACTTTCAGTTAAGATTTCTTTTGAGTACCTTGCCATATTGTGAGAGAAAGAAGTTTGAAGTATACTTTATTTGCTATAAAAATCCTTGGGATTTGGAGGATAAAGCTAAGGTATAGGCTTACCAGCCTTGGTTTTGCAGAGCTAGAATTGTAGAAGGTTCAACCTTGTCTTGGTTGAAACCTTGTTAGTTGGCCAAATTACTTGGGTTTCCCATCATTGGATTGGCAAGTCTATAGGAAATCCAATCTGTTGATTTGAGCCCCAACAGTACTAAAGGGAAAAACATACATAGAAACTACCAAATATTTTTATACAAGTTCCTAATACCATCAATTGATCCTAATGACCAAATATCATAAAATAAATTCTAAATACACATCCTTACTAGATTTAGAACCATCTTTAGATCAAACATAACGAATACAGATAGGAAAAATAGAGTTTACAATCAATATTTCTCATAAGGAAAGATATCTCATCTGGATCAATTCTAATTATATCAATGCATAAGATCATAAAAGGAAACACATACATCATTATATTTCACACTCATATTAATTATCCAATCATTGGTAACATAGAGGAGAAAACATTCACATACATTCATAACAAACGTGATTCACAAGGAGAGCCTCTTTCAGGAATAGAAATTACCTGGAGTCCTATGAAGCACTTGATTAGAAGGATTCCAAGAAGATTCTACCAAGAGATTAGAGATACACTAACAATTAATCCATCCAGAGGAGTATTCAAACCAAAATCTATTGCAAGCACAACAAACAACTCTCTCCTTCTCTTTGAAAATTTAGATTTTCTCCCACAAAATATTTTCATTCTAAAATTTTCTCCCTAAAACTAACAAAATGACTCATAAAAAATTGTAGCCTCCATTTCCCTCTCTGTAATTTTAACTCTAAAATTCTTCCCTCGAGTTTCTCATCTCCCTTTCTCTCCTGAATATCCCCCAAATCAATATTTTTGGTCCCATATATAGTTTTATGAAAGTTGTACAGGAACAACCACCCATTCAACCATATTATAGAAAATGATTTATTAACTATTTGTTATAATATAATTTACTGTCTGGCAATATTAATTTATTTACTCAAATATCCTCCTCTCAAATATATATAACTAATTAATGATTTACCGTAAAATATCCCCTTTAAAACTATATTGCACAATATTCTCACTATATAATTAACACAAAAAAACTCATTATAAAACTTTATACACATGTAAATACCACTATTACCATTCTAATATACATTAATTAAATAAATTAAATATCACATACATGATATCCTCTAAATACTAAGTAACCATGAGTGCATAAATACCACCTTATATGTCTCATATATATAGGTATACGTAGATGTGTGCACCCATATACATATACATATATTTAAAAGATGCTAACAATTAATATTCCAACAATTAATTCATTTAGATCAAGATATAATCATAATATAATAATAAACATAGATAGTTACCATAATAAATAAAAAATACGAGGCACATCAACAAAACATGTTCCCCAAGAGGGTATAACCCTAAAATGACCAAAACTCAAGAAAAGAAAATTTATAGGCCATAGATACAATCAAGCATAACCCCTAACTGAGCATAAAGTCCAAAAACACAACATAGAAAACATCAACTGAGAATCATCACAAGAAGACAACACATGAAATAAAAAAATCATCTATCAAAACAAGGAACACCAAGCACAATCCACATCCATGCCCAAAAAGGTGAGGGGAATATGAGTTTAACACCCTAAAAATGAAGGAACCCCAATGTTCCTAAAAAAAATAATGGTAATGAGAAGGAACATGCAAGGGCCTTGGTACTATCTCCGCCTCAAAAACTATTGAGTATTTGAGGGAACACTCAGACTTGTGAAGCCATGTGAAGTCGGTGCCCAATACCTGCAAGCCTTGACCACAAAGAAAAATGCACGTGCAAAGATATACATAAAAGAAGACATCACAGACAGATGACCAGGATTGATACATAATGTGGACCTCAACTATGTGAGTAACTATGACTTCGTCCAAAATCATGGAAACACATCAGAGATATACACTCATGCAAAACACGTAGCATTAGGTACATGCATTCTTAATCTACATAAACAAGGGTTAGAATTATAAATCTATTATCAATAAGGTTTAGCCCATAATCCATTGGGTTAGTCCATAACTAATAACTCAACATAATCATGGAACATAAGTAACAATATATAATTGTCTTCCTATCATAACTTATCACTGATTAGGGTTAGGTTGATAATTACAAAACATAAAACATAAGAGATTATCATATGAAGAGAGCATTAGTGGTTACCATAACCTTTTTTGAATATTAGTCCTGAGCTAAGTCATTAAACATCATGATCAACATATAAAATTACCAATTAAGATACATGATTATCCAGGGTAGTCCTAATAAAATAAGATATAATAATAGTCACTTATATATCCATTAAGCAAACATCACATATAAACCTAAACTTAGATAGATCTATAAAGGCCTTCAACACATAAGTAGAGATATACACCCACCAAAGGATCCCTTAAGATATTATGTCTATCATTAGGGTCAATAGGTACTAGATTATGAAACCATTAGAATAAGCTATTGAAGTAGATTAGATAAGTATCACAAATATCTAAGCACTAAGAGAAGCATCAGAAGACCTTACCACACTTAAGATAATTTAACAAAAGAAGAAAACTAATTTTAGGGTTAGAGGGGTATTACACTAGGAGTGATGTAGGTGGTACAGGAATCCTTTGCGACATAGAGATGAGAGACCCGAGCGATCTGTGAGATGGAGTATTATCACCATCTTTTTTACAAGGCAATTCCTGAGGATTAGAGGGCAACAATATACAATGAGCAATCAACCACACATACCACAGGTGGAGGGACATGAAAGGCCTTAGTAGGGATGAGACCACCCCAGGATAGAGGTGGGGATGGTATAGGGGGGGCAGGGTCATCTACTTAGCCAGCTTCATGAGGCATATAAGATATTTTTGATACACAGTTTTTTGAGCATTTTATATCTACAACATAATTTTGATGCTTATGTATACATGTAAATGGAAATTTTGGATACTGATGTATTTATTGGACACTTGATTATGAGAGATATATATACATACATGATTGTGATGTTCCTATGAGGTGTGTGTATTTTGTTACTTTCTTTATGCATATGATGGAGCTATTATTGATGCGTGTGATACAGGATGTGTGTGATTAATATGTGATGGTTCTGACATATCTGTGATACAGGGATGCATATATGTGATGATTTATGATGATTCTTAGATATGATTTATGGATGTGGTGGGCATAGTAATGTGATATATGCAAATGGATCTTCAATGGTTAATGTAGATGCAATATACATAGGAAATAATGATTAATGCTATGGATAATAAATGTATAATGAACTTAAAATGAATCTAAATGAATATTATTATGTGATTATATTACATCAAACATAATAAAAACATAATAACATAATGAATAACCTAAGCGAATAGAATTAATGGAGAGTCCAATGAGGACTTTGTTTTTGTGTGTATCAACCATAACTGATAGGATCATTTAGCTAGTTGTAGGAGGGTGAATAAAAATGAATCTTTCCAAGGGTAAAATGCAATATGACCTAACTAAAATGTATCCTTTCTAAGTGGGATTACATTGTTTTTATGTCGAAGAGCACACATTAGTTTTGATATTACAAAAGGAGGTATGCACTACATGTTATAAAACACAAGTGACATTGTTCCTTTGCGTGGAATAGATTATCAGAAAAAGAGATAGATTTAGGATCATAGATGTAGGATTTCAGTCCTAATGGTACAATATAATGTCACTTATGGGGAGATTCAACACACCCAAATCTTGTTGAGCGATTTGGTGGAATGTGTACAAATCCTGCCCCCATTGAGGCATGCATAATCATAACTATGTATCAAACAAAAATGTGCTAAAACTATCAACAAATAGATCACACCGCAATTGAGACGTATTCCCATAAACACTACTCAACATATACCAAGATATGAAAGATCGAGGAAATCATTAGGAGGTTGTACAAAAAAATAGAGATAAAATCAATAGAAAGGCATCATGACCAAGAATTCATTCAGGCCAAAGTTCTTGCCATGAACAAGATTGTATGATGATGAATTAATGAGCCAACGCTAGAAGGATTCATCCTAACGGGAAAAGATTGATTGATAGTGAAACAAGAATTCACTAACAATAGCTTGTGAAAGGAATAATAGCTGAGAAAGTTAGTCTAAAAGTTGATTTGTGAAAATTCTTGCGGTCATTGTGTCTGGGAAAAAGCTCAGTGTCATGGGATAAAGCTCAATGTACAGGAATATTTAGGACAAGGGTTGATGACAAAGGTGGTGACAAAGATTGTGATGGAATGTGAATTAGGACAAGGATAGAACCCGCACAGATATGGGTAGTGTATGGTTTATTATGGAAAATAGATGAAATGATATATATGATGGTCCAAATAGATGATGGATCTGACTACACATGGTGCCTATAATAGGTTTTCACCATGGTACTTATCCATTGCGCCACCGAAGTGGTTTTCACAGATGGATGGACTTATTTCTCTTTTCTTTTTTTTGCTTTTTTTTTTGTGTATTATCAAGGTGCCTGTTTGCCATATTTTCACCAGGATAATAAGTTTTTTCAGGACTTTTTCTGCTTTTTAGAAATTTTCATGACAATTTTATATTATTTTTGGACTTTTTGCTTATTTTTTGTTGTACAAAGGACTACTGACGGACTATGCATAGAAGCGCTTGAGATGTAGAATAATTAAAGGATCTCCCTCTGGTGTTGCAATATGATAAGATCGAGACCAAAATTTAGTGGTAACCACAAATGGTCCCAATCAATTAGGCTCAAACTTTCCCTTCTTGTCATGGTTATGGAGATTCTTCATTTTGTGTTGCAGGACAAGATCACCATCTTCAAACTCACGAGGTTTGATATGCTTGTTGAACTATAAGTGCATGCAATTTTGATACATGCAGAGATGGTTTAGGGAAATGAGGCACCTCTCATAAAGTATTTACAAATCTTGCAAGCGAGCAACTCACTATTCTTCTTCGGACATCAAATTCTTCAGGGAGATTCTGAGGGAGGGAACTCAATTTTGATGGGGAGGATACCTCAGTACCATAGACAAGGGTGAATGGAGTGGCTCCAATGGGGGTATGAATGGAAGTGCAATAGGCCCAAAGGGTAGGATTTAGGTGAAGGTTCCAGTCACAGCCAACATCATTGACTTTCTTTTTGAGGATTTTCAATATGGTTTTATTTTTAGCCTCTACTTGACCATTTCCTTGTGGGAAGTACTTGGACGAGCAATGTTGGGTAATGCCAAATTTATTACATAGCTCTTTGACATATTTTTTCTTGAAGGGGGTCCCATTATAAGTGATAATGTCTTGGGGGATGCCATAGTGATAGGTAAGGTAGTTCAAGATAAACTTTGAGATCTGTTTGCCAATGGTGTAAGTAAGAGGTACGAATTCAACCCATTTTGTATAGTATTGTATAGAAGCAAGGATGTATTTGTGGCCATTGGAATAATTTGGAAATATTTGGCCAATGAGGTCAAGTCACCAAAGGGAAAATGCCAAGGTGTGATGGTAGGTTGAAGGGACTGAGAGGGAGCATGTATCAAATCACCATGCTGCTGACAAGGTACACACTTCTTCACATAGTGATAGGCATCATGTTCCATAGTAGATCAATAGTATCCCATGCGTAACAATTTCTTGGCCAAAGTGAAACCACTATAATGGGACCCACATATCCCTTGATGTAACTTCTCTAAGGATGTTTGTGCTTCCTCTAAATTTAGACACCTTAGAAGAGTTCCGTCAAAGTGCTTTCGAAATAGGGTATTTCCAAGGATTGTGTAACGTGAGATTCAATAGATGAAGGTTTTATATTGGTTTGGTGTGAGGGTAAGCGAGGTAGTTTTGTCTTTAAGATAAGAATAATTTTCACGATACCAGGGGGAATTAGGATAAAAAATCTCACATATAATCTCAGTCTTTGATTAGTCCTAGGCAGGGACCATAAGGTTCTCAATGAGAAATTTGCATTGTGTACTGTGTTCTGGCATGGAGATCAAAGACCCAATAGTGGCCATAGAATTGAATTATTTGTTTTTCATCCTAGGGATCTGTTGGAAGATTAGTTCTATGAATTTTTTTTAAGGTCTTCAACCATGCGACGATAGGGGAGTAACTTGTCATCCTTTGTTTGATACTCATCCATAACCTTCTTGATAACTAACCGCGAGTCATCCAGAGCTAGTAGACTGAAGATTTTCCATTGGACAACTTGGAGAAGTCCTATCATAAGGGCCTCATATTATGCAATATTATTTATACATGGAAATTGCATTTTGTAGGATTATGGGATGAGATCCCCTTGAGGTGTGACAAACAGGATGCCTACCCCCGATCCCTTATGTGTAAAGGAGCCATCAAAATAAAGTTTCCATGGGATACTTGGGGTCACATTGATAATAGATTCATCTAGAAAATATGTAATGATTGGATGATCCCCTTGAACATGTGCTTCATCTAACTGATCCACAATCACTTGTCCTTTTATAGATTTTTGATCCATATAGACAATGTCGAATTCATTGAGAATCATGACCCATTTAGCAGTACGTCGAGTAAGAGCAAATTTTGACAACATATATTTGAGTGGATCAATCTTGGCAACAAGTTGAACCTTATGGTTAAGCATGTAGTGGCACAAATTTTGTGTACAAAAGATGATGACCAAACAAGCTTTTTGAATAGGTGAGTAATTCGGTTCATAACCCACTAGTGTTTTTCTGAGATAATAGATGGATCTCTCTTTTCCAGTGTCATCTAAGTGTGCTAAAAGTGCATTGAGTGCAACCTCAATAGATGATATGTACAAGGTAAGAGGTCGGCCTAAAATAGGTGGCACCAAGACTAGGGGATTAGATAGATGTCCTTTCAATCAGTCAAATGCTATTTGACATATGCAATCCCATTAGAATTTGATATTCTTGTGCAACAGGTGATAAAAATGATGTACTTTATCGACCAGTTGTGACATGAACATTCTGAGAGACTGAAGTTTTCCTTGTAGATTACGTAGCTATTTTAGTGTCCTAGTGGGAGACATCTCTAGAATGGCTTTCAATTTATTTGGATCAACTTATATGCCCCTTCATAAGACAATGTAGCCCATTAACTTTCTAGATTGAACTCCAAAGACACACTTCTTAGAATTTAGCTGAAGCTTATATTTCTCCAATCATTCAAAGATTGTGGTGAGAATAGGAATGTGTGAATCTCATGTCTTTGATTTTCCCAAAAGGTTGTCTACATAGTCTTCCATAATGACTTGCAGGAGATCACGAAAGATGGTGGTCATTTCTCATTGACAGGTTTCTCTTGCATTCTTAAGACTAAAGGGCATGACCTGATAATAGAACATACCCCAAGGAGTTGCAAATGTAGTTTTGTGTTGATCTTCAGGTGCTATTATGATATGATTATATCTAGAAAATCCATCCATAAGGGACAAAATTTCATGTCTAATAGTCAAATCCACTATAATGTCAATGTTTGGTAGTAAAAAATCATCCTTAGGACATGCTAAGTTCAAATATATGAATTCTATACAAATGCAGATGCCCCTAATAGGTTTACCTATAGATACAATGTTAGAGACCCATTTAGGATAATCGATTGGTCGAATGATCTTGACATCAAGTATTTTTTGAAGCTCACCTTTGACTAACAAAGCAATTTGTGGATGAATCTTGCATAATTTCTGCTTAACAAGTTTAACTTTGGGATCAACTACAAGATGGTGTACGACCAAATTTATATCCAATCTCGGTATGTCTTTGTAAGTCTAGGAAAATTTGATTTGTTTCTTCTTGAGGAATTCAGTCATAGATTTCTGTTCTTGATCATTAAGTGATGTTGCAATATACATGACTTTTGGATCTTCTTTTGTACCAAGGTTGACTGTTATTGTGTCTTCTATAAGAATGATATATTTTTCTGGCTATGAAGATATGAATGGAAGGCCAACTAATCCCTCCTCTAGCACCTCAGAAAGGTTTTCACTAGAGGATGTGTCCTTTATTTTATCTTTTAATTCATCCATAGGTGCCTTCAAGAGGTTTTCACCAGGGGATGTTTTATTTTCTTTTTTCTTTTTATTTTCCTTTCATTTTTGCGACTAAGAATGTTGACCTAGCTACTGAAGTAGGATTGCTTGTTATAGTGGATCTGATGCTCATATTATTGGAGATTATTAAGTCCAAAGAGTGCTAAAACTACCTTTTCTAAATCACATACGTCTAAGGATGGTAGTGAATCTTGTTGATCCCAATCAATTAGGTCATGATTTTTGAGGGGAAGGCTAGGGATGAAAGGTCAACTTCGGTGATGGTAAGGACATAGGCATAGTCATCAAGGTCATGACTCATCTTCAATGTATTGGAAAGGTACTTCAAAGAATTCCTCTTTAGTTTCTGAATAATATTTGACTAAACATTAGTCCTTCATGAAGTTAGTCTTAGGTTCTAAATAGCCTAATCCTTTACAACGTGGATAGCCTTTTGCTGCAATGAGTGTTCTTCTTCCTGTTTCTTTTGTTATAAGACTAGCACCATGATATCCCATGCTTTCTACAATGGGAGTGGATTTGATATATTTGTCTTTAGGGAAGGTTACTGGTTTGTCATCTTCTTCGTAAAGCCAATCTAGGACATTTGATTCCATGCGTTCATCAGATAAGGATCCCCAATGTTCAAAAGTAGTCTTTTTGCATTTCATGATATCTTTGGCCTCTGAGGGAGTTAGTTGTGATGGTTTTCCATAATATTTGGGAGATAGGCAGATTTTTCCAATTCACATAGCATTTTCAAACCTATACGCCCATGGGCCTTAATATATGAATGTTATATTCTTCTTGATCTAAGAGGTCTTGTCTTCAACAACTTTCTCTTTTCCTTTGGACTGGTCTGGTGGGATTTCAAATGTCTCTTCAACACTCTTAGAGGAATATTGTTGAATTACATACAGGAGAGGATACCCCTTTTCAATAGGCCGAGCACATTTATTTAGAGGACAATAATTTGATTATCTACCTTCCAATCTCTTGCAATACTGAAAGGCCTCAAGATCTCTAGGAATAGTGATTTCTCTACCATGATGTGGGAAATTCAAACATTGATGATATGTATAAGGTGCACCTTTAATAGTTTGTATCCATGGTCATCCCAATAAGATATTATACGACAGATCAAGGTCAAGCCCATAAAAAAATAGTTTTAATCAGGGCTAGGCTCACTTGCAGAGGGATCGTTATCAAGCCTTTACTCTCCCTTTCTCTACCATCATAAGCTTTTATTGTGATTCTTTTATTTACATCAAGAAGGTCTTTAGAAAGACCAATGTCTAAGATCATTTTAAGGTACACAAATTGAGACTAGATCCACCCTCTAGAAGGACCCGTTTGATTTTAGTGGAGTGGATTTGGATTCAATATGGAGGGATTTACTATAATGGAGGCATAGGCCACATAAATATTTGTTAGTAAAGACCAAATTCTCTTGTGCAACTAAATTTATGATCATAGCTTGGAATTGGGGTGCATTAATGTTTTCAGGGACACAAGACTCATTAAGGCCATTTTCAAGGACTTCTTTATGGATGGGGGATGTATGAAGAAGCTCAAGGATATATATATA
>MU227368.1:240953-264210 GCA_018584345.1 Thuja plicata | reverse complement strand
ATCTTTGAGTGTAAGAGTGTTCACATGATTTTTAGATTCGTCAATGCATCCACACAGATCATCAAAACCAAAGATATCATTCTCTTCTAAACTTCCATACATTAGATCGTTTCTTGTGATGGTTTTTTTGGAATAGTCATAAGGAATAACATTGGATGCATTATTTTGATTGTGTTTAGGAAAAGACTCAATGTAGACTTTCAATTTTGCATTTGATGATGATGGGTTTTGTCCTTCGACCTCAATTTTTCCATTGTCTATGAGGTCTTGAACAAGAGTCTCAACTTAATGCACTTCGTGGTGTCATGCCCCTTGATGCGATGATAATCACAGTATTCATTGTATTTATACCAAGTAGGCTTGGGTTGATTCTCATCAAATTGATGAGTGTTATGATATACCATCATGCCTTGATTCACTAATCGCTGAAAGACCGCGTCCAATGGTTTTGTGAGAGAAGTGAATTGTTAGTGCTGTCTAGTATTATTGTTGTTATTAATTTTTCCTTTGTTTTTATTGTTGTTATTGTTGTGAGGAAATAAATAGGACTAATTGCGAGGTTGTTGTTGAGATTGCTATTGTGACAAATTGTTTTGATTGTTTTTGTTTCTATTATGATTGTTGTGATTATTCTAACTATTTTGATTAGACACCTGGATGTTTTGGACGTGTTTGGTATCTGTCACTCCATCATTGAAAAATACTTTGTTCTTACTCCAAAACTTTGGTTTTTCATTTTTAGAGGAAGGGGTATAATGTTTAATGAAACCTTTTTGCAAAAGTCCATCTTCAATATTTTTCCCTTTTTTGATAAGAGCCTCAAAAGTGTCAGGAGAATCCATTTTCACTTGAAATGACATTTCAGATACCAATATTTTAGTAAAGATGTCAATCAAATTATTGTCAGGTATCTTCCATGGCATACAATTCACAATATGTCTCCATCATTGTAAAAAGATGAAAAAGTTATCTCCATTCCTTTGCTTGGTATTACATAGGTCACCCAATGTTGCTTGATGTTCGATGTTGTAATAATATTGTCCAACAAATTTCTCTGTGAGATCAAAGAATGTAGATATGGAGCCATGAGGGAGGGCCATGAGCCATTCCAAAGCATGGCCACCAAGACTCCTAGTAAAGAGTCACTTTAGGTATTTCTCATTGTAGATGACATCTTGGCATGCGATGTAGAGTTCCTTTAGATGTTGGAGTGGGCATGATTCCCCTTTGTATTTCTAAAAGTTAGGGATCTCAAAATTTGGAGGAAATGGTTGCATGGTTATGGATTTGTCAAATGGATAAGGACATATATCTTCAAAGGAGAATTCCAACTTTCCTGCATTTTGTAAGCTATGCACAAGATTTTTGAGCTCATTGACTTTTTGGGCTAAATTAGGAGCATTGTGAGGTGTGAACTGTGGTCCAAAAGATTTTCCACCTCCCAATTGTGAGGCCAAAAATCCTGTTGAGGCCATACCAATCATATGAGGAGGTGTATAATGATAAGCTCAAGACATTTGTTGAGTACACGTCTTCATCGTGGATGAAAAGAATGTGAATTGTGATGATGAAACTAGATGGGTAAATAAGGGGATCAAAGTATGCCCTATGTTGAAAATACTAGTGCTAGCATTGGTAGTGGTGTTTGTTTTGGTATGAGTGTTAATATGTGAGGTGATGTTGGGAAAGACACTAAGGATCTGTTGAATTTGTTCCCCTATTAATTGAAATGTTGGTTGTGAAGTTGATGTGAGGATTGATTTAGAAGGTCCACCAAAAGTGGCCTTTCCTTTTTCATGTGATGATGTTTCATTTGAGGTTGAGGATACGTTTGCAATGACCGTAACCTTGATGATATTGCTGGCGAGGAGAGATTCATCAAAATCAATGGGTAATGTGACCCTATTCTTGATAAGTTTCATAAAAATATCTCCACCATTATGACTAATGGATTTCTCAACCATCTCTAGATTATATGGATCACTAAGGAAGTCAATCACTTGAGTGAATATTTCTTCCTAATCAACCAATTCATTCTCTTTAGGGGCATTGGTGATATCTTTAGTGTAGAATTCCTCCGTTTGAAAGAAGGGATGAGAAAAAGGATTCACATAATCATGATTGTTGTTTAGTTGTGTGTACCTCATGTTTTGAGCTTGGGATCGAGTAACTACCATGCAATGGTACCCTCCAAAAGATGAAAGATGAAGGATGAAGGATGCAGGATGATGTTTGGAATGTTGATTGTTGATGATCCTAGGAGCAAAGGATTTGGAATTTTATTTTTATTTTGATTGGATTTGATTGGGTTGATTAATTTTAATTGAGTCAAGATGGATTGGATTAGATTGAATTGAGTTGATTAAGATTGTTTGATTTGATTTGGATTGGATTTGAAGGTTTTTTAGATGAAAACCTAGGTGAAACAAGACCTTATGATAATTTAAAACAAGGGGTTGATTTGGATAATGTCTTCTGCTACTTGATGATTGACTTGTGATCCCAAGCAAAATAAGACAACATCAATGGATTTGATTTCTTGAGACAGACTGATGTTCTACAATCAATAATGTGTTTACTAGAGATGAAGGTCTGAAATAATTTGATTAGGATCTTTCAACTTAATAATGATGAAGGAGTGAAATATTAGATTTGAGTAAAGTCCAGAATTGATTGATTTTGTTTGCTCCAAGAAGGAAATGATGATCTTGTGATAATGAGGAAGTGGTGAATTGACTCAAGATTCCAAAGTCAATAAATATGGCTTAATCATATCTGTCATAATGGATGAAGGTGTGATTCACATGATTCTTGGCCATGACATGGGAATTTTTATTGTTGTAGATAATGGCATCAAATTTATCATGATATTTGATCTCTCATTGAATACATTTGTTGATATGTTGATATTCCTTGGCTTTTCTATCAAGTTATTTCTTCTCTCTATAGCCATGAGGAACTGGGAGTTTGAATTTCTTATGCTTCCTGAATCGACCATGTCCCATGGAGAGAATATAGATCTTAACTAGGTGAATGAATATTTGGTGATAAATGATTTTAGGAGCTTCTAAGGAATCAAAATTTTCAAGCGGAGATGAAAATTATTAGACATAGACGATGATCTATGGAGACGACCATTCTAGGCTAGAGATGACAGTTCTCATATGGAGATGACTACCTCAGGTTGGAGATGAAAATTTAGATTTAGAGCATTTTTTGTTGAAATTTGATCGACAAGGTCTTCCAGTCTAATTTTTGGTCAATTGTTCAATGGCAAGAACCAATTTTCAAGCATTCAAACTAGAAAAATAATAGTCATATGTATGAAAACAATCCAACAAGAGAAAAAGTAACCATGAGGGATACAAGAAATTGTGGCAAATTTAACTAACGAGAAGTTTGTGTATGTTCAATTTTCCATTTTTTTGAAAACACTCAAGACAAACCTACCTACAGAATTTAGCTTAGCTTGAAAATATTTTCCAGCAAATGCAAGCACACACATGAGAGATAATCAGAATATAGTCATCAACAAGCATGCAATGACTCCAGTCATGATGTCATATTAGCCAGCTCCAAATTCTAGAGGTGGCACGAATGTGCAAGTATCTTGGGAAGGTTACTATCCTCCTTGCACAAACATTATCAAGCTTTCATGGGTGAATTAGGTAGGCTACTACTTTAACAGTTCTTAGTATGGGTCTCTGTTCAGATATGTCCTTTGTGTTTGTGTAAGTGTGATTGAGGCGTATATCCCCACAAAGAACCTTGTCACAAGAAGTCACATAAATGTGATTGAGACCTTGTGGCCCCACTTTATGTTAGGTGCGAGAGCTGAGTATAAGCTCAAACAATATCCAACTTCTGAGGCTTTAACCTCAAGAAGTAAATTTTTTTAACGTGAGTTGGAGTGGTGGGCTTACACCTCATTCTCATGTGGGTCATTCCTAGGAGCTTTTTAACTCAACCAAAAGGCCCAACTAAAGGATTAATTCAAAGCATGGATTGAAAAAAAAAGGAGTCTGGCTTTCTAATTTTCCCACAAGGAGAAAAAGAGCATACTCTCCTATCTGATGTTGTTTTCTCCCAAACACATCGAACAATTTTTTTTCTTCCCAAGGTTACTTTCTAAGTAAAATATCAAATGAGTCTAGGTTTCTGATTGTCTCATAAAAGACAAGATCATACTCCCCTATCACTTAATAAAAAACTACAAGTGAACCCTTCTTAAGGTGCCTAAGAAAAATTAAGGAAAACACAATGTCTGTTCGTATCTCCTAGACAACCTACAAAAATAATCAGTGAGTAGTTTTATGTTTGTCTTCTTCCAATGTTATGTAACTCAAAAATGTTATTATTTTTTGATATTAATCTTCAGATTCAAGGTGCTGTAAATCCCAGATAAAACTAGTAACACAAAACCTTGCTGAAAATGATTTTTTTTAGAACAAAGCGCATACGAAAATTTTAGGTTGCAGACAACAATCTATGTAGATAATAGTAACAAAGAAAATACAATTGTAAGAGGGTGCAACTGACTATTAGAGAGTGCAAACAATAGTCAATCAATGCATATGATAGTCAACAATCCCAAACGACAATGTATGAAAATCTAGAAATAGTATACCTGACAGTGTGATATTCTAGGAGCGCAGATGACTAAACCTAAGCGTAGATGACAATATGCAGAGATGAAGGTCAACCTCCTTAGACGACAATTCAGAAACAAGGGTTAATTAATTGTGATTAAAAAACATTTTTTTGGAAAAAAAATGAACAACATTTAACTCTCTAAAATCAATGTCCTATCTGAAATTTGAGAGTAAAAACTTGAAATATCTCAAAAAATAGCTTAAAGACTTAAAAAATTTATGTTTATGTTTAACCCAAGCGGAGACAAAAATTTCCACATATGAAAATCTATGCAGACCACCGTTCAATGCAGATAACTATTTTAGGGCGGAGACGACTCTACGTGACAATTTCCAAAATACTGCAGAAAGTTTGATAAAATGTTTAAATTTTAGGGACGTGGATCCCATGGGGTGCTAAAATGTATATGGTGGAAACCTACTTGGTGGGAGCACACTCAGACATGCAAACGTTAGAGATATAAAATCACATAAACTACATTAACATATAAAAAGCATACTAAAAAATAAACCCTTCCACCGTAACCTCCGATGAGCCAAACAAGGGCAGCCAAGCCTTGTTGATTTTCTCTTAGAGAGGGTTGTGGGTCTGCTCTCCCAACACAATATTCAAATCTCACTATGATTAAATAATTGAAATGACAAATACAAACTAGATGCAATGGTATTGAATAGCTTAAGAACTAGTTATAAAGAACAAGTCTCAAGTATTCAATGAAATATGAGGAGTAGATATGAACTAAATGAAAGAATCTAGAAGTGAATCCAAACTAAGAACTATAAATGAGATCTAAATACCATGATTTAAATGAAACAACTACCAACATGTTAGTATAAAAGTTATAAATGCATGAAATATATCTACGCAAAAACTAACATAATAACTCTAAATGCAAGATGATAGATGATTTACTCTTGGCAAGGATCCTATTTATAGGATTTTGGAGGGCTTGTGTGAGGTGGATCACATGTGGCATCCACATAGGTGCCACATGAAGGACACATAAGCCATGCAAGAGGAAGAGTTTTCTCACACATGTGTGAGCAACTTGGGATGTGATGGTCAATGTGTACTTTAAGTACACATGTAAGAGAGTTGTCATAGATGTGTAAGAGAAATTCATATATTTGGTCCTATGATCACTTTTAGAAAGTGTAAGAAAATGTCATCAAGGTTGTAAGAAACCTTGTTTGGACAAAATTAGAATTCTTTGAAAGGACAAATTTTGGAAATTTTCTCACACATGTGCGAGCAAATAATTAGAATTGATGGGTGCAGGAATCCTAAAATTAGCCTAATCAACCTTATTTAATTAGAAACTAGGTCTATTTGTTGAGAGTGATGGGAGGTAGGGTAGGATCTAGGCGTAGATTTGGGATTAATCTAAATTTAATTTAATTTAATCCTGGTTTAGAAGAATATTAGCATATGAAGGGAATAAATAAATTAAAATTTATTTAAAGGGGTATTTTATGGAGGGAGGCATTAAATATAATTTAATACACTTGGAGGAGAGGTATTTAAAATAAATTTTAATACTATAGAATAGTGAACCTAATTTAATTAAATAAATTTAATTAAATTGGTGGGAGAATATAATAAATATAATAAATTAAATAATTATAATGTAGGGACGATTTTAGGCATCTACAGTAATTAGTGTTTTCCCCACTTTCCTTTATGCATTTATCACTTGATTGGGTTTGTACGATATATAGGTTTTTAGATTGAAAATTTCTATCGTGAGGCTGTCTATTTTCACTCATTATGTTGGATTTTAGATTTTATTGAATTTTTGGGTTAGCTGTACCTTAAGAAGAAATGCATTTTTATTTTGTAGCTTGGCTTCAAGTTTGATTTTAGGACTTTTGTGGGCACATCATTTTATGTGCCATCTAGAACCTGTTTGTCTCCATGATTGGAAAAAAATAATTATTAGTTTTAGTAATACTCCAAGTTTTTAGAATTATTGTGAAATCTGAATGGATTGAGGACATTCTAGGTATTTTATATCACAATCCAAACTTACCCTATTGATGTTTAAATGTCAATTTTCTTATTTTGCTGGATTTTTCTAGAATTGGGTATTTTATTGTTTTTAAGGATTTTGAGCCTTGCTTGTTTTCTAACAAAATGTTTTATGGATTCTACGAGGATCTGTTCTCTTGGAAAAGTGGCCAACTAAGTGATTTTTTATTTGGCTTAAGTTTGTGTTTACTCAACTTACATACCTTGAGTATTTTGTAGTGGATTTATCCTCTAGTGATTGCCTTCTTTCTTGTTGATGCTTATGTACTTCACATCCTTGGTGTAGACCAAGTAGACAATGTATCTTGTGTTTGGTCCTTGGTTTAGACTGAGTGAAAAATCCTTGGGTTATACCGGCCTCGGTGTAGACCGAGTAAACAAAGTCCCTATTTCCCGTCCTTGGTGTAGACCAAGTGGACAGAGTGTCTTGCTGATGTCCTCAATGTAGACCAGTGGAGAAGGTTCTTATTGATCTACATATTATGATGTTGAGCCATAGGACTAGGTGTGTTGAGTAGGTATGAGGAGTATCTTCTCACATGGACCCCTTCCAGAAGTGTCTGTAGTAGATGCGTCAATGAGTTAAACATAATAAAATGAATTGGGTATAAATACTAATCAAGAGTAATTAGAATCCTAGAATGTTAGAGATTGACCCGAGCGAGTAGTGAAATCCATTGAATACCTGGATGTCATGAGTGACCTATGTGGGTGATAGATGATAATTGATCCCTAGATGTCAATATTTACCCGTGCAGGCAGAGATACTCCCTATGGTTGGTACTCTTGTGTCTAGGTTCTATAGTATTGAGTAGTACCCTGGGTGTACTGTAATTACACAATTTATTTGCTGTATTTTGATACTGGATCACATGTTGAGTGCTCTCCATGTTTTATTGCATTCTGCACCTATGTATTGTATTGGACCTCTATACTGTCCTCTGAGATTATGCACTTGATTAGTGTGTGTGATAGCCCTTTTTGTTGTGTGTGTGTGTACCATGTGTTTGTGATCAATTTACTATCTTTGCGAGCACAATAGGGTGGGCCTGAGGGTTCCACATGGTAGGGTTATGTTTTACTTACCATTACTAGGGACCTGTGTATGGGCGGTGGCCTTCCTCTAGAGATAGAGATTATGAGCATTGAGTGCTCAATGCTATCCCCCTTCATCTCTTTGAATTTATATTTATGCATATGATATTCATTCTCTTAGAGTATTTTTATTTATGTTTAATGCATAATTCTATTGAGTGAGTATTGCCTTGATTTGTGTGTATTTGATACTCCATAGTGTGGAGCAAGCATTGCATTTAAGATGTACTTGGTGTCAACCAACCTATCCTATAGTCGGATTGGGAAAACCTCATTCATATGTGTTTTTAGAACAATATGTACCTTGCAGGGAAGTGTAGCACATATGCTACTTAGAGTGGTGCATATGAGACAAAGAATGATGCATTTAAGCCACAAATCAGTGCATATGATTAATAAATTAGGGCATATGATCAATAATCTAGTGTACATGATCAATAGTCTAGCGCATATGATCAACAGTCTAGCGCATATGATCAATAGATTAGCGCATATGATAAATTTTTCAATGAATATGGTTTAGTGCATTTAAAATAGTGGGTACTTCCCAAGGGTCTATCATAAAGGTAATCTTATATTTGGATACCCTTTTTCCCTTGGATGTTTTTCATACATTCACAGTCGGTTTTCTGATTTGGTTTGGCATAATTGTAATCACTTTTCCTTATTGGGTTAACATGAATCTTGTTCTAGCTTGCTCTGAGGATGAAATTGTGTCCTTGATGGATGACAGTTGATGATGGTCTGGTTGTAACCCATTAGGTTCATGGATGAAGTCCAAATTATCACATGGTGGCTTGAACGTAACTTAGCTGTTCATGATAATTTTGAGATTTGTCACAAAACCTTTGGTTGAGACATTTAGTCTTCTGCTTATGCAAAAATATTTGAGGGTCATTTTTGTGCATCTTTACTTATGCTTATTGGTTATTATTCTACTTTTAACTTTATTTTATATCCTCATGTTTTAAGGAAAAATTGTTAAGTGCATATTTAACCCTATGTTCCAAGGGTTCCTTGGCGGGACATTACATTGGTGATAAATTTTTTCACACAATCAAATCCATAAAATATCAATATATTCTATCATATCATCGATAGAAAAGAGATTTAATATATTATGTAGAGGAGAAGGCATCTAGTTAGTTTCTTCAATGATTTTTCCACCTCCTTCAAACTCTCCATGTTCTAACTCCTACAATACATATTTGGTATTTATGCCTCACCAACCTTGAGAGGCATTGAATAAAGATTAGGAAGAACATGGGAGTAATTACCAACCTTCACTCCCTTACTATCATTATTAGTTCCCTCATCCATCAAATCCACCACTCCTGAAATCCTCTCAAGGACCCTATATAGGCCTTGGTCACTAGTTGGCTTGAGAATCAATTCAAAAAAGAGGCAGAGATGAATTTGGAGCAAACAATTTGGTGAATCATACAAGTAGTCATTATAGATAACTTTGTACAACCATATATCTTAATTGATACATTATATTTCTATGCTAATCTCCCTAGATGCAATTAACTGGTTATACACATTGTTCTACTTTCTAGATAGTAATGATGTATGCCATGAGATTTGTTATGAACGCAAGCGTAAAAAGTGGTCATTTAAAAGTGTTACTTGATACCTACTTAAAGATTCCCCAATAATCTTCCACTACAACCACCAAAAAAATTTCCAATACTTATGCACAAAATTTTTAGTAGTCCTATGCTATAGGTACTGATAAGTTTACACAACTCCATTTAAAGTCTATAAATTATAAGTATTAGGAGTTCAAGTGGAATGGATTTCTAGTTATCATTTTTTTTATTTCTTTAAAGTTAGTAAATGGGGGGTTGGATGAGAAGGAGTGAATAGTTTTTGGAACATGGTCAAATACTAATCCCTTACCATGACATTGAACTGCAAAACATCTTAAAATATTACACAAAAAACTAAACAATCCATTACAAATATGGGGACAATGATGAAAACAAAGTACATAACATCATTGCGAGGGAGAGCTAAAATAAAGTAGAAATGGAGTAATCACATTGCAGATTGCCAAAGCACTGAAGAGCTCTCACCTCAATTCCTCCACATGTCTCTCAAATATCTATTTCTAAAAACCAAGATATGTATTCATAAAAAAGTTTAAAGATTGAAGAAAATGAAATACATATTAGAAAAGGGAAAAATTATATTGCAAGAATATAAAGTAAGAATGTATAATTCAATAAAAATAAACTAGCATACCATATTATTGGAGTGGTCCAGATCCTTTGGAGGAATTTGATTAATTAAGGGAGTGCAAATAAATCATAGAAGATGTTTGGGGAAAAAAAGTTACAAATTATATAGAAAGAAAATTAATAGGGCCTTGTTGGGAATGTGAAGAATTTTGTCATGCAAAATTCAAGCCATCAACATGATCTTTGAGGTTTTGAATAGGAAAAAAACCATCTGATTTGTCCCAAATCAGGATCCTACTTTATCAAGCTAGGATATCAAATCCAAAACATTTTGGATTGAATCCATTGAGTGAATTGAAGACCTATGCTAGAAAAATTTAATGTTAGCATTAAGTAATACTAAGAGGGGGGGGTGAATCAGTATTACAACACTTTAAATAATCTTTAAACCAATTCCACATAAACCATAAGCATACTATAATCAAAAGAACATAAAAAAATAACACAACTCATAACACCATTATTTTTTGTTGAGGAAACCTTGGCCAAGGGAAAACTTCGGTGGGGATGGTACCCAAAAGCATGCACTAAGGTATAATGTCCCTGTTAGTGGCCAACTGAGCTGACAACTCTTACAATAATACTTATGTTACAAAGTGTTCTCAGTAATGAACAAAACAAGCATCTTCAATGCTTAGATAGTTCCAGTCATAGTTCTGCAATGATCTCTATCATCCTTTTCTCTTCTATTCGTATTATATATCCATCACTCTTAAATTTCATCTATATCTTCACTCTAAAAAAAGTCTTCATATATATATATATATATATATATATATATATATATATATCTTTATCAAGTTGACTCTCTTAACCAAATATTACATAGTCGACTCTCAATACAAAATAGATTTAATAAAGAAAATATTAAATACAGAGTCGACACTCTTACATAATCAAAATATATATTATCCACAACCATAATCCAAATTTTATTTCTAGGATTCCACGTCATACTCCCCAAATCATCGCTATAGTTCAACTGCTCTGTATCTCTGTTTTGTTGCTGTCGCCTGTCTTCAAATCTCTATAACTTTCTGTAATCATCACCAAAATCAAATCTAGCTTAGATGTAGGTCATAAATACCCCATAGTATATTCCTCTAATCTCTCTCATCATAACTCATCGATCTCAATCTTTGATACCTAAAATACCTTTGTATTTTAGCTTCTATACTTTATCAATTTCAGAACTGAATCATCAAAACTTAACTTCAAATCAATCGATCAATATGCCAGATATGTTGCCATAAATGATAACTAAAAATTGATTCATATCATCAAAAGGATCACTTTCCAACAAACTCTCCCTTTAGCATTGATGACAACACTTAACAAAAAAAATGACTAAGTTTTCCAAAATTGTCTCTCCTCTCTTCTTCTTCTATTTTGCTTCTCTCTTCTCATTTATTAATTTTCTTCTCTCTTCTCATTTTATCTTCTCATTTTTCTCTCTTCTCCCCATTTTTTCTTCCCTCTTCTCCCCATTTGACAACAATGACAAAGGTGCATAAAAAAGTAATACAACTAGTGCTTGCTCACCATTTTCAGAATATCTTGAAAAGAATCTTCCAAGATCTTCACTTCTGTGCTCCATGATTCAATCAATAGCTGACTAACATGAATTAGTCCATTCAATGCATATGATGAAGTCTCTACTACTTTCAACTCTTTAGGCATAGAGTTTTTCAGTGATTCTACTATTTTCTCCATATCTGATAAATGTACTTCAAGAATTGATAGTTTAGGAGTGATCAACTCTTCAACAATCCAAATATTGACATGAATCTCCCTTTCTCTATATCCAATACATTTAGTTTATCTAGAATCCTTGTTACTTCACTATCCATTTCTATTACCATTTTTGAGGAGGTCTCACAACTGTCCATCATATTGTTTAAGGTTTCCCTTTCTTTAGCAATAATGTCTTCAATGTTCTGAACATGTATGATAGGGTTCAAGTAATAAATGAATAGTATTCTACCATGTGTAACACAAATCTTTACTTTTTCTATAAGAGATTTCAAAATTCCCAAGTCCCATGAAATGGACTGGCAAACTTCCATCAGTTTCTTCTCCAAGTAGCTCTTCTCTGCCTTTTCTTCTGCTATCTTAACTAGGGTCTCATAGTGACCATCAAACTCATTAAGTGCTAACTTCAAGTTCTCTACATCATCTCTTCTTTGGAAAAAAATAGGTACTGGAAGCAATTTATTCACAGTATCAATTGCTGTAGCCATTACCTTAGTTTTCTTGTCACTTTTCTGCTTAGATCTCTCCTTTTCTTTAGTGAGTGCGGTGAAGGATAGACTCACCAACTCATCCTTATCCATGCGATCAACATTAAAATCAATAGGTTTGTATTTACTTGCCAAATATAAGATAAAATATGTGTAAATTACAGTTTTGACTTCAACTTTTGCTTCTTCATCTTTCTGCTCCATTCCTTTCTATTCCTCCTCTCTCTGTTCTTCCTCTTTCTATTCCTCATCTTTCTGTTCCTCATCCTCAACCACTGTACTATCAGTGTTTCCTTCAAATGGATCCTTCTCATCATGAGAAGTGTCAAGTGTCATAGGCACATCAGAAACATAGAAATCTGGTTGCATATCATCTTCGCTTTTCTCAACACTTGCCTCAACTGATTTGGAACTCTCTCCCATTCCTAAGGGTGTAGGCATTGTATTCTTAGGAGGTGAAGCCTTCTAAAGAATAGTACTCATTAATATCTAATCCAATGCTCTTTGAGTCTCTTTAGTAACTTCTTCATATTTTCTTTCCATAATCTTTACTAACCTTTCTTTAGTCCTTAATAATGGTTTTAGTTCATTAAATATTCTACCTCTCTCTTGCATAGAAATCACAGGTAACATGTTATCCATTTCTTGATTTGTGATAGTCTCATCTTCAATATGTGCTAAATGTTTTCTTATTTCCAATCTCTCATACAAATCTTCAGGTACACTACCCTCTATCTCTAACAAATTTTTCTTGAAAACAAGTAGGTGATTTACTACAATATCTTCAATCATAATTTTATCAGTTTCCCCATACCTGTCATAGTACTTGTTTATTGTAACTAGCTTCCCTTTCTCAATATCTCTTTTCTCAATCATAGTCAAGTCTGGTTTCCATACTTGTCTATCACTTTAAGCTTTCTTCTCTTCTCTCTCAGTCCTCTGTTCTTTAGGTGGTGAATTTGGTTTGGTGGATCTAGTGCTTCTCTGAGGTGCAGTCTTAACTACCTCAACTTGTGATGTCTTCGGTGGTGGTGAAGGGGTGGAAAAATTAATAATAGTAGAAGGTGGATTATCTACCATCACAACTTCAGGATGTGGAAGGGCTACAGTAGAAGTAATTGCTAATCTAGAAGAACGTTATGCTAACTTCTTCTTCACTTCCTTCAACTCTTCCTTAGTCAATCCTGCCTTTACACCACATTCATGAATAATGTTGTCTACTTTCCTTTTCCTCATGCCTATGGTCTATTCTTCTCTCACTTTAGCTAATTTGTCTTCAAAAGTACCCCATCTTTCCTCACATCTATGTACCTCAGATTCTAGAACATTTTTGATTTGCATAGTTAGGACGTCTAAACTCACCTCATATCCTAGAGGATAACACCATTTATTCCTTGGAACAACTGCCTCAAAACATACACAATTTGTCTCAACCATAAAACATATTGTATCCTTATATTTTTCAACAAAGTCATCAGGAATTCTGTATCTCTCTTTCATCTACCTCTGAAGAATTTTAATCATACCAAATATTTCTCCATCAACCCATGTGTTGTTCTACCTTCTGTAACTCTATGAAATCTAAATACTAGTAGGTATCCCTTTTCTCCAACCACTAGGGTGAATTCCTGGAAACTTATGCTCAATATGAATGTACATGTGAACTAGTAATGAACCAAATTTGAAAGTTTTGGACTTGTCTTTCTTTATCAACTTTACATTCTCCAAAAACTGTTGTGCCAACACTTTGCATAAGTTATACTTAGCATTTTATTTCACCATTATGTAATCCATCATAATTACTCTAGCAGATACTAAATTAGGACTACTACTATTATAATTTGTAATCAAGTATCATCGAAATCAATCTCACATCCTGTAGATAAATGTCATTCAAAGTCATAGCTTGCCTAACCTCTTTTGAGTTTGTTAGGGTTTCAAATTGCTTCTTAACATGCTTCTCTACTACATGGATGATTCTAGTATTGTCTAGTCTAGTAATCTCATGTATTAGTTTACTGGAAATCTTCACAGATTGTTCACCTATCCAAATAAACTGATCATGAACTCTACTCATAAATATCTTAAACCATTCATCTTCACTGAATTTGTATAAGTCCAAAATTTTCATAATGTTTAACTCAGCTACATGTTTGAAATATCACCAATACCCAATATGTCATACTTGCAATGAATATATGCCCTAATGTCTTCAACATGCAAAATGACATATGGTGTCTGGAAAAATGTTCCTTCGGGATCGTCCTCACATGAATTAAAAGGATGTTTCTTAAATTTTTACATAGGTCTATCCAAAACATCATATATCATAGGTGCATCCATAGTTTCTATAGATGTAAATGATGTAAATACCTTTTACACGCTGAATTCCGAGTATACACTTCACTCCATCACACCAAGTAGTCACTGGATAGTATGAATCTCTCTGCTCTCTGATTTCCTTAGGTCTCTACTCTTAAAATGGTAAGGAAATAGATAACCATTAGGTGCTTTATACAATGTTAAGTGTTAAAAACTCACATTACCCAATACTGTCTAGTAAGTCATAAATCTTGCAATCACAATTTATGCATCGTCCAATGTTGCGCTCTTAGATATAAGTTCCATGATGTCGGCCAATATCACACCTAAGCTCGCTAGATCTCACTGCTCAAAATTAGGGACAAGATATATTTTGATATCTTCAGTAATGCTCCCCCTAAGGCCATGCTCAACCATTCTAGTTGATTCTTCTTTGTTATCATCAGTTGAAGATCTAGTAGCATCTATTGTCTCTCCCTGAACCAATATCTCACTTGTCTCTTTGATGTTCCATATCTTACCACTGTTGTTATCTTCTTTCTTGAAATAGCTGTCAAAATCACTCTTTAGTTCTGTAATAATTTTACTAGTAATAGTATCATTGTCATTCTTATTTGTTTTCATAGGAGGTGGTACTCTTCTGTTATTTACTCCATTATACCTGCAAAACTTCACTATATGTCCTAGATTGTTGCATTTGTAATATATAGGAGGTCTTCTATCCTGATTTACTTGTAGCTTAAAATACTTTACAATGTGTCCAATGTTATTGCATTTGTAAAATGTAGGTTTCACTGTAGGTTCTCCTCTATTATCTTGTCTATATCTAGATTGATTGAGTTTTTTGCATTCTGCTTTCTTGTGCCCATATGCATTATAGTTAAAACAATAACCAGAATTTTTTTTAAAAGGGGCATTACCTCTGCAATCTCTTTTCATGTGTCTAAACTTGTTACAACTAAAACATCTACCTCTAAAATTTCCGATCTTCTCTTTAGGTTCTTCAAGAGTAGGTTTTTGTGTATCAATCTTCGCATCTTGTTTCTCTTCCTAAATCTTGGACATTAAGATTCATTGAGGCCAATACCAGTCATATCTCCTTTAGGTTTCTATCTGTCTCTTTGTTCACCGATCAAGTCACTGCTCATGTGAGGTTTCTCAATGTGTTTCTTATCACAACAAGCTCACCCTTTATGATCTGATTGTATTTCTCCAATTCTAGATACTTGTGTAATGGTCAGCCTCATTCTTCATTTGTTCCATCATAACATTTGCATTTTTCAAAGCTTCTTCAATATTATTTTTAGCATCTTTTTCCTGTTGAATCTCTTTAGCCATTGCTTCATTCACAAGATTCAAAGTGTCATTATCTTGTTCAAGTTTCTTTATCTGATTTGAATTATCATTATCTGAATCTTTCTTTATCTAAACCACAAGGTCTTGTCTATGATTTATAGAAAGTTCAAGATGGTCTTTTGGTTTCTTGATGAATCCCCCATCTCTCCTTAATTTGAATCTCAAGTCACCATTTTCTTCTTTTTCTTTATCAAGGTCTTCAAGTGCAGCTTTAAAGTTCTCTTGCAAATTATCTGAATCCATTTTGATCTCCATTAAGTTGTTAGGATTTATCTCCAAGGGCTAAAATATCTGAAACCAATTGTTAGGATTAAGTAATACTGAGAGGGGGGGATCATTATTACAACACTTAAAATAAACTTTAAACCAATTCCACATAAACCATAAGCACACTGTAATCAAAAGAACATAAAAAAATAACACAAAACTCATAACACCATTATTTTTTGTTGAGGAAACCTTGGCCAAGGGAAAACCCTGGTGGGGATGGTACCCACAAGAATGCACTAATGTATAATCTCCCTATTAGGAGACCTAGCCCTATTAGGAGCTAAATATTACATAGTACAATTTCTTGTTAGAGGAATACAACCCTGTTAAAGGTATACAACACCCTATTAGGGTCCAACTGAGCTTACAACTCTTACAGTAATACTTCTGTTACAAAGTGTTCTCAGTAATGAACAAAACAAGAATCTTCAATGCTTAGATAGTTCCACTTATAGTTCTGCAATGATCTTTGTCATCCTTTTCTCTACTATTTGCATTATATATCCATCACTCTTACATTTCATCTATATCTTTTCTCTACAAAAAGTCTCCATATATATATATATATATATATATATCTTTATCTTTACCAAGTTGGCTCTCTTAACCAAATATTACATAGTCGGCTCTCAATACAAAATAGATTTAATAAAGAAAATATTAAATACATAGTTGGCTCTCTTACATAATCAAAATATAGATTATCCACAACCATAATCCAACTTAGCTTTCCAGGAGTCCACGTCATACTTCCCAAATCATCACTATAGTTCAACTGCTCTATATCTCTATTCTTCTGTTGTCGCCTGCCTTTAATTCTCTCTAAATATCTGTGATCATCACCAAAATCAAATCGATCTTAGATGTAGGTAATACATACCCCATAGTATCTTCCTCTAAGATCTCTTGTCATAAATCATCGATCTTGATCTTCGATACCTAAAATACCTCTGTATTTCAACTTCTATTCTTAGTCGATTTCAACACTGAATCATCAAAACTTAACTTCAAATCAATTGATCAATATGCCAGATATGTTTCTATAAATGACAACCAAAAAGTGATTCATATCATCAAAAGGATCACTTGCCAACATTTAATACATTTGAAGGATGGAGCATTTGCTTGGATCTCAATTGATAAGAGGATTCTTACAAGTGAACATCCTCATTCTATTGTTATTACCTTAGGTCCTTCTAGAGGCCTAATACACAAAACCAATGAGGAGCCAATTGACCATATATTATTGAACTATCCTTTTGTGTCCAATTATTGGAATTTTTCTATCCAAAAATTAGAATGGTGGAATCATTAACAACCATATTTGTTCAAGTTATCAGTTGTCCACACATTGAAAGCAATGTGCCATGGGCTAGTATATAGACCATTATCTTGTCTATACTCACTTGGCACATTTGGAAGGAACACAATAGGTGAATATTCCAAGATACAAAGTGTAGTGTATTTTAGATTCTTCAAAAGGTGGAATATTCCATTCATGAATTTCTCAATGTCAAAATTCAAGATCAAGGAGGTTAAAATTTTATGAATTAGGATGGTAAGATGATGAAATGACCTGACCTAAAACTCCCTTATCACTTCATTAAAAAAGAGTAGGATCAAAAGAGAAGAGAAGAGTAGAAAAATGGCTCCACCCCGCATTTTGTTGGAGCCTCAAGAGGCAATTTTAGTCTTAGGTGTAGGGTGAATGTAATATCCCCAAATGAAATATTTTTATAATTTATTTAAAATTTAGGAATATTCAAAATTTATGATCCAAAATAATATTTTAAACAAACCTTGAAATCACTCTTATGAATTTCTTGCAAACCCACAAATGTTTAACAAAATTATCACAATTTATATGTATTTGATTGACAAATTTTGCAGCAAACCTCACGATACTTATTAATAACATGAAATGATTATTTCAGATTTATTAAATAAAATAAATTAATTTTATGTCATCAAGATAACATTCACTATAAATCTATCACAAATTTGGAAACAAGAGTGAAAGAAAAATCATTGCAAACTTTAGGAATAACACATCAAACTTCAAACAAAATTAATTAATGATAAAATATCATGAGCTACATAAATTAAAAAAAAATCTATGTCCTCAAGGCTGACATGAACTTATACAACCCTCAATACATTTAGAACCAAATTGTAGCTTCTCAACCCCAACTTGCAAACCCAAAATATTGAGAGTTGTTGTCATTGCCAAATGTTCCAATCCAATGATAATCTATAAATGAGATTATTCTATGGTAATCCTTGAATCGTGACTTTGATCACCTAGTAATCCTATGAATCCCATCCTTATACCACCTAAAAACCTTCAAACATACTGTTCTACAAATTTCCTTCTCTACTGATTTATTAGCCACTGAAGAAACAAACATAAGCTTTGATAAAATCTGCAACAAGAATGAACGAGAAATGAAGCCAAAACAATGTATAAATGAAATAACTCACAAAACCAAGTTTGGGTTCCAAAATAAAACTCCAAAGGAAAGGAAACTTTCCCTTTTCCATGTTTCTCCAAACTTTTACAATTTCAAAAGAAACTTTCCATTTCTCGAAATTGTCAACAAACAACTAATTTCCAAAAAGATAAGTCATGTGAAGTTTCCAAAATCTCCATGACAAAAGGTGGGTAATATTTGAATCAAATATGGAATATGAATAATTTTCAAATCTGAA
This sequence comes from Thuja plicata, assembly GCA_018584345.1. Lineage (NCBI taxonomy): Eukaryota > Viridiplantae > Streptophyta > Pinopsida > Cupressales > Cupressaceae > Thuja > Thuja plicata. The sequence continues at coordinate 245,294 of MU227368.1, read as the reverse complement.
TCAAATTACCAAATTTATCATTATTTCCTAAATTGTCAACTTGATTTTCTATTTTGAGAGTGTTGACTTGCTATTTTTTTTTAGAGAGTTTCTATTTTTAGAAAATTTCTAAAAGGGACATGACAAGTCCTCCGTCCCAAAAATATCTTTTCTCAAGAAATTTTAAAAATAATACTACAATTTCTTGCTTCTCAACCATTCCAAACTGTATAAACTACATCTTCCTCCCTATCATCTTGAATATTTCTTAAAAATTATGTCTGCTCTCTAAAATATTGAGAAAATGATGTTCAATATTCAAACACTTACTCAATATTACCTGAGGTTTGATAGTATTCCTTTCCTCTTTTCCTATCAATAACTTTCTCTTTTTAAATCCTTTCCAAAACCATGTGCACTATCACCATGAAAGATTAAACCAAAGATTCTACAAGATTTTTCAAAGGTATAAATCTGGTTTTTGTAGCATAAAAGATAGTAAAAATAGTAAATAAATCCTTCATTAGAGTGAAAATACATCTTGGAAATAATAACCTCTTTCACCTTAGATTTGTGAAAACACTTACTGCAAGATGCATCACAAATTTATTTGAGCTTTGTGTTGGAGATTTGTTTATGTGCAGTTGATTGATTGTATGTTTGTCATTGATGACAACATATAATATACAACAACATTCTGTAAGAACTTATCAAAAAAGTGTTATCCAACCTTGCATGGTTATATACATGTTGTAGACATGCCTTGGTTACTATATTCATACACGCAAGTCAAGATATGATGTTTCAGTCAAGTTGTGTAATTCTGTTATTGGCAATTATAGTTCTGGAAGAGTATCTGTTTAGAGATGACGTATTTAACATGTTTCTTGAGTTGCACTTATCTTCAGGATATGCATGTGTATATTCATGATTAGTTATGAGTTAACTATGTTTGGTTAAATACGCCTATCATGTAACATCAAGATCATGCCGTTTGAGATGATTTGGTGAAGCCGAATTAGTGAATCGTTGCGTTTGTCCAGTTTGTGTTGCACAGACTTAATATTGTTTGTGTGCTTAGTTAAGCCAAAAAAGATGTTTTTGAAGTGTTTCCAAGATTCATCATGATCTCATACTTTGATGAAAATACTTATAGCAAGTCATTTGTGATACGCTAAGTGTGAATGTTACGAAAAGAGACAGAAAATGTACAGAGCGGAATATCAGTTGTGGTTCATTCATCAAGGGTGTATGTGAAGAAGCAGTAGAAAATTACAATACATTGGAACTGATCAAGACATCAGGTCTACTCTACAGTTCTTCATCAGATATAGTGCATATCTCTTCTACAAGAGGTTGTAGCCTTCACCATTGAAGCAGTGAGCTTTTTGGACAGTGAGTCCATCACCCCTAATATGGTTATTTGTAAAAGAATCCTAATAGGGTCTGACCCTTAACCAGGTCACTATACTTATTGCTTTGTAAAGAACAAATCTTAACAGGGTTTCAAGAACTTCTAACAGGGATTACTACAAACAAGTATAGTTCATTGTGGGTGCTAATTCCCACCGGGGTTTTTACGATTTGGTTTCCCCGTAATCAAATTTTGTGTTGTGTACTATGTTATTTGAATGAGCATTTACTTTATTGTATTATGAAGTTAATAAGAGAAAATAATTAAAGTTACTGATAACTGATTCACCCCCCCTCTCAGTTATCCTTTGGGACTATTCTAACACTTTGTTGTTTCTAGAAGGTTGCTTGATGCAACTTTAGGATCTATTTTAGATTAGAAATTGTTTATATAAGGGTCAAAAAATGATGTCATATAAAAAGATATAAAATGCAACCAAACTATATATATTGATATTGTAAACCACAAGCCCTTCTGATGGGAATCTATCTATGCACTTCCTTAGTCCTCCATCTAGCTCATGCTCTGATCACTCAATAAAATATTAAAAATATTAGTAGAAAATAATATTATTTCATCTTCTACTAAATCAAGTGACCTTCTAACATTACTGAAATTTTACATCTTGAAACACTTTCAAAACAAACTCTCTTTGTAGGATAAATAGTATCTAGGTTCTCTATCTAGAAATGCATTGTTAATAGGAAACTTGTACTTGAGAGTTATGATACAATTGATAATGATATGAATATGATTCTATTTTTTATTATGAATTTTATAAAAAATATTTCATCTTCTACCCAAAAAAAAATTCATCCTTTGGAAAAAGATCTTTTGTTCATATATACACTACTGAGATACATATCATGAAAATGCATAACTAGAGGCTCAAACATCACCTCAATTTGAGAGGTACTTTTTAGTCTCTTGGATTCTTCTGTAGGAGCTAAAATTTAGTATAACAGTGATCACACATTAGAAAAACATATTCCATGACACTTTAATCTCCGTAAAGGAAAAGAACAACTTACTCAGTTTGAAGATGATGTACTTCCTAGAATCATTCATTGGCATATACTTGAATTTCTTCAAGAAAATACTTAAAATGTTAGTGGAAAAAGGATCATAAAAAAATAAACCATGATGGAAATTCTATACCCTTGATGTAAGAAAATAAAATACCTAGAAAAAAACTTTCTGAAAAATCCATCTATCACAATCCTTTTCAATTCCCACTTTTGTAGTTCATCCAACTCATCATACCAAAATAAAAAGGTCCTCCATATATGAAATGATTTATAATTTAATATTTTGAATGAAATGCTGATGTTAAGCTTCTTATCATACCTTGATAAGCTTTCCTCTAAAACTCTAAACTTCATGTTGCCAAGTTTCTTGATTTTTAAATTTTGCAATGAAAACCAAATAATTCTATTTCCTGTAGTACCACAAACTATAGTAAGTCCATGTAAGAAATTTGAAATATTTAATGTGTATAGAATTAGGTATATTTTCATATTGTTTTGATCCCTCTTCAGAAATTTCTTTGAGCATGTTTTGAGCACTAAAATCTCGAGTCAAGAGTGTGATGTCAATCTCCCACAAATGTGCCTTATTAAGAAACTCTTGTTTCTGATATACATTAGTAGCTCAATCAAAATTTTCCAAAAAATATTTTCAAACCTCATTAGAAGTTAAAATATTATTTTCACCAATGAAAACATAATTTATCACCCAGTTATCCATGTATTGCAAAATAAAACTATAAGGACAAATCTTGTACTTCACCTACTTCTTGAAAAAGTTTGATTGAGAGTAGCGTACTACCATCTCATAATAAGTGATAAAGATAGAGGATTTACAACCAATGAGATGTTGGATTCTATAATCCAAAGATGAACGTATAAGAATATATTTGAAAACTTATTTGAAAGAAGTGAAAAAGTAAAAAATGATCTATGATACTCATTATAGAATTTCAAAACTTGCATACATTCAATCAACAAACAATTTTCTACCCACATAACTTCTCCATAGATACCATACTCTTCTACAAATGGATGTAGTAAATTTGAAATAAGAATCACCAAACATGTGTTGATTACTTCTATAGGCTTCTCAAATTAATTCACCCATTTTTATTTTAAAAACATAGTCATTGCATCTCTTGTAACTAAAATATCGAAGTCTTTGCATGAATTTTTCTTATCCAAAAAGATGTACAATATTCTTAGCTTTATAAAACTAGAGGCTTGTAACATTAATTCCTTCATGTCTTTCTTGTAGCTACATGTCCTAAATTTGATATAATAAGTAGTCTCAAAATAATGATCATTGAAAATACTTCTTTTTCTCTTACCATGATCGAGCATCAAACATCCCAAGTTGACTATTTCCATTTGGCCATCACCCACAATATGGTATTCAAAAGTGATTCTCAAATCCCAAGAATGATCTATGTACCACAAATATTGTCTCATTTCAAAATGGTTATTATTCTCAATAAATCCCATGTGAATCCATATGCTTGATCAATTTGAAACATGAAACCAAGAGCCTGCATCCTCTAATATGAAAATTGTGCCCCTTACTCTATCACTTAAATTTGTATGCATTTCTTGATGACAAAAAAATTGCATTTTCTTGGAAAGAGGAAAAATCTGAAAATAGGAAATATTTTCCATACCTTGGCCTACCAACCAAGAGCTCATCACAATTTGTTAGCACCTGATTGACAAATTTTGTAACAAACCTCAAGAAAATTCTTCAATACTAACATGAAATTATTATTTAAGATTTATTGCAATAAAGTACATTAATTTTCTATCACAAACAACACATTGTGTGTGTATTTTGTGAATCTGCTAGCTGTAACACAACACTTCAATATGTCATTGCATTAGTGAAATAACATGAAATATCAAAGGAAAAGCATATATATATATATA
>MU227368.1:215336-240903 GCA_018584345.1 Thuja plicata | reverse complement strand
TATATATATATATATATATATATATCACTAAAATTGACATATTGCTCCCTATCTAAGAAGAGTATGAAATATGCTATAATTTCCCTCAGATTATGCATAAATTAGTGACAACATCATGGTTAGAATGGAAGATTTAATCTAAATGCAAGAAGAAATGCTCAATCAAAGTTCATTTGAGAGCTCCAATTGAAAGATTATAACAAGGCTAAGAGTAATGAGCTAAAATACATTAAGAAATCTCTAAGAATATGAGCAACATAAGTTTGCAAATGAATTCTAAAATTAGGGGCCCATTGAGCTCAAAATTCATTCCATTTATAGAAGAATTTTAGGAATGAGAGGTTAGGATTGAAAGTTGAAGAGAGGTGGAGATTGAATCTTTGGTGATCCAAGTGATTTAACTCTCATTGGCTAGGGAATTGACTTTCCCTTTTGCAAGTGAGGAGTTGTAATTGGGATTTATTTAATTCCTTTTAATTAATTACTTTATCCATGTATTTGATTTTTTTTATTCAATTGATTTGATTTGATTTAATTGGCTAAGACAACTAATATAATTTAGTGATTAGATCACTTAGGATATTAAATTTGATTTAAATGAATAATGCCAATTAATTGAAGAATTGTCTTGACATAATTAGGGGTATGATCATACTTAGGGAAAGTAGGCTCTATGGTTAGAGAATACCAAATTAGGGTGGTTACATTTTCCCCTCTTTGAATTGATGTGCGAGCAATGCATTGATTCAAAGAATGATTGATGTTGACTTTAGAAAGTTTGAGAATTCTGTACTTGATTGAACAAAATGTCTGATGATATCAGTCTTGCACTTGATTGAACTAAGACTGATAGTATTGACTTTGAACTTGATCGAACAAAGGTCAACAAAGATCTTGAAGATACAAATTCTAAACTTGATCAAACGAGAATCGATAATACTGACGTCGAACCTGATCGAACAAAGGTCAGTATGAAGCTGCTAGGAGCTCTAAGGTATCAATTCTGAACTTGATCGAATGAGAATTGATAATACTGATTCCAGACTTGATTAAATGAAAGTCAGTATGAAGCTGCCAGGAGCTTAATAAAGATCTGAGAATATGTAGACATAGATATCCAGCTTGTGAGAACTGAAGCCTTCTATCCAACAGTCTTGACTTAGTCGAGGGAAACTTCCATGTCCCTAGTCTTTTGATGATGAAGTCATTTTAATGCTTTTCAAGCAATAATTTGAATGATTTAAGTGTGATCATGCCCCCTCAGGAATGAAATCGAAGGAAAAATAAAAAATTCCTCTTTAGAATGATGTATCACTTGAACTGATCGATTGGATCGAGAAAAAATCAATTAGAAGAAATGATGAAGCAAAGGTGTATTAAGAGAAAACACAATTTTACCAAGTTAACTACATTTAAAATTTAGGTTTTGAGTCTGATAAAATGATGTAGGACCAAGATTTTTATGAATAATGTGCCTTTTGATGATAGAGAACCCAAAAAATTGATTGCATAAAGCTTTCCAATCATTGTCTGAACATGTATAACGATTCTGTATTTTTGGGAATCTATTGAAAATTGTGTACTATGCTGTTAAAAATATCGTCTGCACTTTTGATTTCATTCCCGATAGATCAGAGAAGAAAAAAATTGAATTTTGATAGTCTGGGAGGAGTTTTGGAGCTCCTAAATAGCTCAAAAAGGTCAATATATATTCCAAAAATAATTTTTTACCCATTCATTTTCACTTTTTGTCTTTAGTAAATTTAGAGCTTTGCAGAGAAGATGATGGTCCCCATGGAGAATCATTGATTTGAGCTCACCCATCGACATCAATGCCCGGTCAATTACACGCTGCTAGTGAGTACCTCAAAACCTACCTTTCCATGTTTTCTATTTTTCATTTGGTCCATTTTTGTAAGATTTATTAGGATTTCAATTTGGGTCGCACCCCATGTATGGGATCACGTTTGGTTGATCCCGCGTCACATCCTTTTTTCTCCCAAAATCTTGTGTCGCATCTTGTAAATTTGGGATCGCACCCTATTTTTTGATTTAGCCTCGCATAGGGTAATTTTGATTAAGCTTTGAAGTTTTTCGCATCCTGTGGAAACAAGATCGCACCCCACGGCCCGTGTCACATCCTGTTAAAACAAGATCATTTCCTATATTCCCCATCGCATCCCGAAAATTGTGTATCGCATCCCGTAAAAAGGATCCCACCCTGTAAAAATAGAGTCATTTCTAGTTTAGGTTTTTTTTTTGACTATTTTTCTCCTTTTGAAGACCAAAAATACTTATCTGATATCTTTTCTGTGTAGTTACCTTAGTAAGAATATTGAATTGAACTATATGTGCTTTCTATTTGACAGATTGACTTTGACATAGTTTCTTTCCGAGGTCCCTATCTAGGTCAGGTCCTTGCATTAGCGCGATTGTTGGCAGTTGCTAAGCTACATGTCATAGCTTGGGTAGGATTAGTTGCACTTATAGATTTACCCGATATCAGGGTGAATCATGGGTTGTTGACTGCACTAGCTAAGAGATGGTATTCGGAGCAAAATAAATTTCATCTCCCGACCGGTGAGATGATAGTCACATCTAAGGACATATCGCATATATTACAAATTACAGTGATGGGTTGGGAGGTATAGTTTGAGCCCCATTCTGTTATAGCCATTGCATTGGCCCAAAGATTCTTTGGAGATCATACTATAATGCATCAGTATTTGACCTGAGATCATATGTGTGATCATTATGATTGATTACCTGTATATCTAGCCAGATTGATTTGAGGCATCCTCATGCCTGATAGAAGACAACATGGTTTTATGTGCGACTGGGTAGATACTCTGGAGTAGATGATTGGAGCATCTCATAGATTTTCTTGGGGTAGCTGTATTTTAGCACACATATATCAAGAGCTTCATGAGATTTTCTATCAGTATTCACACTGAATGATTGTAGGGATTCTAGTTCTGTAGATCTGGGCCTGGGAGCATATCCCTATGACATGTTTGATAGTAGATAGGCATCGAGCAGTACAACAACCTTATGTGTATATGTACTCTAGATTGATTTAGTAGCTCCATATGGGCAAGGTAGAGTACTGGTACCGATTGTTTGATGATATGACTATTGTGATCTAGAAACCATACCTTGATTGTGAGGAGTAGGCACAAATAGGTGGCAGATATAGTATTTCTTTCAGAGCAGGTACTTGATAGGCCATACCAGTTACATTGTAGAGAAATTTTTGGTGATATGTAGTCTGAGACAGTATGGCCACGTACAGGGAAAATGTCAGGATATGGCAGTATATGCCCAGATCCGTGATGAGGAGCCACTATGGGGAGCCCAATTGGTATATGAGACTGCACAACAGGCTATCAGTTAGATGGTTGTAGTTGGGTGGGACATTCTTCCAGAGGTTATTGATGCAGGTTTTTCTAATGGGTACCTCGCACATATGTTATAGTATCCATTCCCTAGATTCAAAACTCTTGATGAGGAAGTTCCACACATAAAGGATCCTTTAGATTATGATCCCATAGATGACAGACCAGTCAGAGGTAGAGGAAGAGCCTAGAGAGACCGGAGAGGTGGGGGGAGATATGGAGGGAGAGATGGTAGGCGCCCTCCTCCAGATAGAGGTCATGGTCTGAATGATGTATATGATGGTGGGGATGACAGGGGTGGAGGTGCAGTGGGCACAGTGGCAGTGGAGAGGGAAGATATACTTGTTTTAGGTTTGTGCCTCCATGGAGAGATCCAGGTCCATTTCTTACTAGAGAGCAGCAAAGACCCCTAGGGTAGGTACCCAGTGGACATGATCCACCTAGAGATACAAGCAGAGGTTCTGGAAAGGATAGTGATAGTTTATCTCAGTGCCAGTGAGAGCATGAGAATCTTAGGGCTAGGGTTACCACATTAGAGGCTTTACTGACAGACAAAGATAGTCATCTTTAGTGCTTGAGAGAAGAGCGAGATAAATAGACCTATATAGTGACACATCAGGGTCAGAGAGCTGCATACTATTTTGGTTTGTATCATGCTGTAGTTCTAGAGGGACAAAGAGCTCCTTCATATTCTCGAGTAGAACAAAATTTTGAGGGAGCGATGCCTCCACCAGTTCATCCTGCACCACCTTCTCCTCCAGATCAGGGAGAGGGTGGAAGTCAGATGTGATTTTGTAATTGTGATATTTGGATATATTTTGCATATATTGATCTTGTTGTGATCATCCATTATACTACATACTCTTGATACTTGATATTTATTTCACACTGATATTCTGATACTCTTTTGTACATGTTTCACATTTTTTGTAATGACTCGCTAGGGAACCCAGGAGAACTAAACCTAAACATGACACTAAGTTCACAGAATAATTTTTTTAAAAAATGTTTACAAACAATAATGATAACAATGCAGAAGCAATACAATGAAGTATATGACATACATGAAATACCACTCATACATAGATAACATTTCTCGAGGGTTCCTTGACGTAGAATTACTTAAGCATAATAATCTACGATTAACAATAATAAAGAATTAACATAAATGTTAGATAATTTGAAACCAATTACATACATCTCATAATAAAAGATTACATATACATCTGATACCGAAGGTATACTACCAAATCAACATCCACTGCACAAGTCACAGGGTATGTAATAATACTTAATAAACAATACAATGCATCCTCCAAAGGATGATAACCACTATTAACATATGGTACAATACACAACTCCAGTAACTGATCAAGTCTCCTAAAGACTAGGGAGATGAAATTGCAACAAGGAACATCCAAGCATGAAGAAGAATCTGTTAGAATCTCAATGGTAATAGGAATCACTACCACCCAACCGTGTGGAGCTAAAGGTCCACTCGCACCATCCTGAGGAGATAGTAACAGGCCCATCACACATGGTATAGAACAAAAATGCAAACAAGGTATACTTGACCTCATACTCCAATGCAAGGAAGATCCTAGAAGCACTCTAAACCATAACAAGGAACACTAAACAACACCAGAGGTAACTGACACATGTAGGATAACCTAAGCTACATATAGGAAGGTGTCCTCATGTACGTCTGACCCTTGAGTTTTGTCCTAGTAATCCCTTAACGGATTTTGGCACCCAAGTGACCATATACGACATCAATGACCTCTCAAACTGACAAGGCCACTAACTATGCCCAAACCCGCACTTCGCAAGGGGGAAAGCATCATCTCATCCTCCATCTTAGCCTATACTAGTGCTCAAGCATGGGTGATGCATTATCTTATTAGTTTAATACTAGGGCATCCTAATTAATTTATTATGTTATCACTTGTTACCACTACTTACAATAAGCGATCCTAGCAGCCACTTGTGGGCTCCGAAACTTATTGCAAGCCACCTCCTACTATACAACTAGGTAACCTACCCTAGGTTCATAAAAGAGTAACATAAAGATATATCATAAGTCAAATCGCATCCTGCCCATTCAGGTGCACATAGGTTCTCAATAACCATAAACATCCACAGTATCCTCACAAGACCAAACAACACATCATAACCGAACCAGGTTGGGTCTAAGAATATCAGGACTATGACATCATCATAAATCACAAACTAACATCACAATAATACCATATAGAAAGTATAATCCCAAAACCTCTATATTTATATCTAAAGGGTCATCTAGCCCAATAGACACCTGAAAACATGACAACATAAAAGAGCATACAATTCATTTAATCACACCCAAAACACATCATGGTATAATAACTTCATATTCAGAATGCATTAAATTAAATACAATGTTAATGCAGGGACAAACAAATTTATAATCCCTAATCATGCAAATTCATTTATCCACTAAAAATTACTATCTAGAAATAATTAAATATTCCACATTTGGTAAAACGTTAACATTTCCTATAATTCTATTTATAAAAAAAATAACATATAAATACATCTAGGAAATAATTACCAATTTAGCTATAATTATAAAATTATAAAATTCCTAGGTGTGACATAAGCATTAATATAAATTACCCAATCAATATCTCTAATATCTTATTTAACACCATAGGATTTAATGATTAATAATGATCAATTAATAGCAATGATAAAAATATATGCTCTTATTTACCTATGACATTAATCACATTATTAATTAATTCCATAATCTCATTCATAATTAAACTCCTCATTAACATATAATTGATTAAAAGTTAATTTTAAAACTAATTTAAAAATTAATAATAAACTAATTTAAATATTAATATTAAACTAATTTATATGTTAATAATAAACTAATTTAGATATTAATATTAAATTAATTTAAATATTAATACTAAAACTAATTTAAAAATTAAAAATAAACTATTTTAAATATTAATAATAAATTAATTAAAATATTAAAATAAACTTATAATAAAATAATTTAACTAAAACTTAAAAGTTAAATAACAAATAATAACAAACGAATTAAAAAATATAATTTAAAAATAAATAAATAAATAAATAAATATCATATGGGGGGGGTGGGGGGGGACGGGGGTCCTGCGACCCCACCCATCCCCTATCTTAGAGGCTACGACAGCCGTGGCTGCTACGACAACACAGACTGCTCTGCGTAGTCCGGCTGCACAGCAGCCCAAGCCGCGCGGGGGAGGGGGGAAGTTGGTGGCCCCCACCTCCTCTCAATTTTTTAAAAAAAATTTCTTTCAAAATTTTTTTTAAATTTTTTTTAATAACGCAAACTAAAAAGTCAAAACATGAATAAATTTTTTTTTTTTTAAATAATAATTTCCGAAAACGGAAAATTAAAATAAAACTTTTCTTTTTGTTTTATTCTTTTTTTTTTCCCTTTTTTTGACTGGTGAATAATTTTCACCTCTGTATTTTTTTAACAGTAGGCACCTTTTTTTGAAAACAATAAATTTTCAATAGGAAAATAGATTTTTCCCAAAGCTATTAATTTTCTAAGCAATAATTTTCTTTCTTCTATAGTTTTAACTATAGGAAATTTGATTTTCCAATTTAAGGGTCTTCCACAAGGTTTCATCCAACGAAATTTTGACAGCAATTCCTTACTAGGCTAAAATATATTTTTCTCTAAAAATCAAAGATCTAGGTTTTCAAGAATACCCATTTCAACAATAATTTCAAGCAACCCTCAAACAAGAATATAACATTACACAAGCATAAGGAAGACAAAACATTTGCAAGATTTGAATTCAACAAAGGAACAAAACCCTACCTTAGATCCAATGCCAAAACGGAAAGAAATTAGGCCCTTGAAGAAGATTAAACTTTGGATCTTTAAAGTACACACACATTCACGAATTTCACACAAACTTTTTCCAACATGCGTCCACAAGAATCCTCAAATTCTCCAAAACCAAGAACACCCAAAGCTTCTCCCAAAAATGCTCCCAAAAGCCTGTTATCCCCAAATGAGAGAAGAATCCCCCTAAAGAGGATCAACTTCCCATAATTATGCAAACCCTAATGACAACACACTAGATAACTCCTAAAAGAACTCAACTCCAAAATTGAAAGTAATTCTTTAATTATTAATTAAAATATCTAATTACTTGCACAACTCAACTTTAACTTAGTAACCCAAGTTGCATTTTGAATCCAAACTCTAAATTCACTAATGAACTTGCACATGAAATTAATAAATTATTAAATTAAATAACTTAAATATTTAAATCACAATATCTATGCAACTTAATATTTAATTATTTAATAAATTATAAAAACATATTTACTCTAATATTTAATTAAATATTAATATTCAATAATTGCACTTTAATTAACCTTTCAATTAAACATGGGTACTTAATTTAATTTTCAATTAATTAAATACCCTATATTTAATAATTAATTGCAATAACATTTAATTAAATAAATAACATGATATAACACACACAAAATCAAATCAAGCACCTGAAATCAAACACAAGCAAAATCAAACATGCTCAAGGAAAAGGGATACATGAATTCCTGTCAACTATACAAATTCGGTAAGGGTAGTCAAACAGATACTTATCCACTAACTAGGACAATTTAGGTTTAGGATAGGATTTGGACCTGAAAACTATCTCCCCTCTCTTACCATTGAGATTATTGCAATTGGGCATGCTCACTCCTGCCAATTTAGGAAAGACGTAGCCTGGTACCTGCAAACCCTGTCATCACAAAGATGAACATACATGCATATCTATATAGCAAACAATGGTTGAGACTAGGTTATCGTGTGGATCTCGCCGAAGCAAGTAACTATGACTCTATCCCATACCATACCAAGCACATTAAACAACAACGCAAAACATACAATGATCCATGTGCATATAAATCTAAGGTCAGTATTGTCAGAAAACCATAATTGAAATGAAATCCTAACATATACATAAGCATCATGAAGTAACCATAAATCACATATACACAGTAGATACAACATGGTAATAATGGATCAATAACATACTGAAATATAATACATAAATTTCATCTAAACTATCCGAAATAGGACACATACAATAAAAATGCCTAAAAGAGTTTGGCATCCACAAACTGAAAAACAAACTAAGAGGTGGGTATTACATTTTTGATCTGTTCCATTGTTGATATATTTGAGATAGTTGCTCCTGATCTTGATATGTTCATGGGTTCTCTAGCTTTGATAAATGTTTAGATTGATGCACATGTGATTATGTTCTTGGTTTCGTGATGAGTTAGATTAGATTCATGTGATGACATCATTTATGCTCTTTGATTTATTACTCATATAAATGTGTTTCAATGATACTAGGTGAATATGCAAATGTATATTTTTGGGATTTTCTTTATGCAAATATATGTATGGATGTACTTAGGATGTAAAAGTAAATGCAATGCTTGAATGCTTTGTTTTTGTATTTTCTCTTTCTCATTTATGAATGCAGAATGTATGTCATGGATATGCAATGACATTAATATCAGTAATATAGATTATGTAGTTAACTTGGATTTTGAATGAACCAGGAAATCATTTTGAGCTCAAGTCCTTTATGCTGTTCTTAAAAATGAATCAAGCAATCTCTAAATGCATCTACATGTATACTCTTAGGACTGTCACTGATTTGTATACATTGTAACATTTTTATCATCATTGGGCATTTTTGTAATGGACATCATCAGATAGTACAACTGTCACTAATACCCACCAGTATCATGAAAGTATGAATACTATGTGTATTGGATGCAATGTTGGAAATAAGCCTTAGCATCAAGGCATAGCGGCCAGGATGACAAGTCATTTATCTCCTTTTGATGTTAAGAATCAGGTTCTATTCAAGTGTAATATAAGATATGTGACCTGTAATGACCTTCAATATTCATCCATAATATGTCATACACCTTACTAAGAATCTGATTTAGAAATAGACAAGAAAATTGGTTCAACCACACCGTAGTTTACACATAACTAGGATCAAGATATATGAGTCCATCCACGCATGTTGGAAGCTCTTACCATAAACATCCAAGTTAGGTGAAATTTATAGGATCATTGAAACAATCACCATATGCAGAAAACTAAGAAAATGTTATGCCCCCTATCCTTGTGACTCTTTGTCTTTGAATAGATGTCATGGAGTAACTCGAAAGACACAAAAATCACCAATTGATAATCAATCCAAGAAAATTCATAATAGCTTACATGCCCCTAGTTTGAAACATCACGGGAACATAAAAGAGTCAAAATCAAACCAAGATCAGTCTATGTGTTTAAGTAGTATTAAGAAATACTGTTGATTTATTTTTCAAGCATAGATAGAGATACATCAATCAGAATTTGGAATCAAGCAATATGTGTTTTTCATGTTTGAGTATATGAGATTAACTTCGTCAGCAATTGCAATCTAATGTAGTGTTTAGGAATACTAGTTGATTAAAGTGTTGAGAAACACTAGGTCCATTTAAAGTGTGTAATTAAAGTGTTGAGAAACACTAGTACATTTAAAAAGTTTGATTAAGCTGTTGAGAAACACTAGTATGATGTTTGTTACAGGTAGGTGGTGTTGAAGAAACACCCTTGTTTGTGATAGTGACGTTTTAATGAAAGTATTGAGAAATAATATTTTTGAGAGGCAAACCATCCTAGATATGAATCTAGGACAACTTAGCAGACGCAAACTGAACATGCTAGCAAAGATGCCCCCAGTGCAGAATGACTATTCCTAAGACGCAAATGTAGACCAATCCCAGGAAAAGATATGACATTTGTAAGGAATCAGAGTCAACGAATAGCACATATGTGATCGTGAAGGATTAGTATCAGTAGTGCATTGATAGATGGAGCACAAAGTATGAGTGACTCATGTTTTCTAGGTTTTCACCACTCGGCAAAGCTTTTTATTTTTGCTACCAAGATGCTTGTTTGCCAGGTTTTTGCCAAGGCACTTTTCTCTTTTTTAATTATTTTGTTCTTTTTTATTTTTTTATTTTTTATTTGTTAGTATCAAGACGCCTATTTGCTAGGTTTTCACCAAGGATACCCATTTTTCAGGACTTTTTCCACTGTTTTTGGATTTCTTCAGGATCAATTTTATAATTTTTTTAGTATTTTCACTGCACGGGCTTTGCTAGCCAGATATCAAGCATAGAACAACTTCAAATGTAGAGTATTAATGGGATCAAGAAGAACATCTCCCTCCGGTATAGCTAACTAATATTCTCTAGTCCCAAAGGTTGCAATAATGACATAAGGCCCCAACCAGTTGGGTTCAAACTTTCCTTTTTGTTCTCTATTTGGCTGGTTCTTTGGATTCTCTTTTAAAATGAGATCCCCCACTTGAAATTGTCATGGTTTAACCTTCTTATTGTACCATTTTGACATTCATTTTGGTACACTTTGAGATGATCAAATACTTTTTGTCTGCGCTCATCAAGGAGTTCTAGTGCATTAACCCTATCAATGTGGTATTGTTCATTTGTAACAAGACCTTGGAGAGATACCCGCAAATATAGAATTTCTACTTTAATAGGCAACATTAATTCTATGCCATAGAGTAAAGCAAATGGTGTGGCTCCAGTTGGTGTTCTAATACTTGTTCTATAGGCCCATAGTGCCAAATTTAGTTGTACATGTCAGTCTCTTCCAGACTTACAGTTCTGTATAATATTTTAAGAATGTTCTTGTTTGATGCCTCATATTGTCCATTACCTTGAGGATAATGGATTGAAGAACAATGCTGAGTGATGTGAAACTGTGTGCAAAGGTCTTCGATGTATTGGTTTTTAAACTGACCCCAATTGTCTGTTACAATAGAAGAGGGTATCTCATACCTACAACTAATGTAGTTCAAGATGAACATAGCCACTTGTTTTCCAGTGGCTTTGATTAGCGGCACAACCTCGACCCATTTAGTGAAATACTCAGTGGCCATAATGATGTACTTGTGTCCACTTGAAGAATTAGGATAAATTTGTCTAACCAAATCAAAGGCCCATTACTGAAATGGCCAATGTGTTATAAATGGTATGAGTTCTCTATCAGGAGCATGGATAATATTTCCATGTGTTTGACATTTATGACATATTTTTAAAATAGAACAACATCTTTTTCTATCATGGGCCAATAGTAGCCAACTCTTAGTAATTTTTTAACTAATGAAAAACAATTCGAGTGTGATCCACATACACCTTTGTGAACCTCTATTAATGCGTGGTCAGACTCTTCTTGTTCTAAACACCTAAGAAGTGTACCGTCGAGACCTTGTCTATATAAGTTATTAGTGATGAGGACATAACGCGATGCTGTCCTAATTAAAGCTCTTTTTTCATTCCTTGATAGGCCATTGGGTATAGTTTGGTCAGTAAGATAGGTAATGATTTTGGTATTTCAGGATTGGTCCTGGGTGTTCAAAGAACAAATCACTTGGGATTCAGGTGTATCAAAGGCTAGATAGGATAATTCTTCCACCAATAATTTATAGCAGAATTGATGTTCTTCCAGTTGTAACATGGATGCCAGTGTAGCCACAATATTTGCAGCTTTGTTTTCCTTTCTTGGTATTTTTTGGAATGTGATGAAGACAAAGTAATTTTTCAAGTCTTCAACCAGTTGTTTGTAAGGAATTAATTTCTTATCTTTGGTCTGATAATCTCCATTTACTTGGTTGATAATGAGCTGAGAGTCACCATACACATGTAACTCTAGATCTTCCATTCCATAGCTATCTTAAGACCATTCACTAATGCTTCATATTCAGAAATGTTATTTGTGCATGGAAACATCAATTTGTATGCTTTTGGTATCTTTTAGTCTTGAGGAGTGATGAATAGTACCCATGCTCTAGATTCTTGTTGCATGAAAGAGCCATCAAAATACATCTTCCATGGATGTTTAGTTAAATGCATAATTGTTTCATCAGGGACTTCATTTATCAAAAGTGCGCCATCTTGCAAGGGTGAATCAACTAATTTATCTGCAAGGGCTTTTCCTTTAAATAACCCTTCTATCCACATACTCAATATCAAATTTTCTTAGAATCAAGACCCACTTTGCTAATTGTCCTATTAATGCTATTTTTCTTAAGAGATACTTGAGAGGATCTATTTTTGCAATAAGCTTTACTGTATGGGACAACATATAGTGTCTCAATTTCTGTGATGCAAAAACAACTGCTAAGCAAGCTTTTTCAATTATACTGTAATTGAGTTCATAAGATACCAAGGTCCTGTTGATATAGTAGATTTCTCTTTCCTTTTTATTTTCATCCTCTTGTGTTAGAAATACTCCTAGCGATGTAGCCATAGCTGAGATATATAGGAGTAATGGATTTCCATGAATAGGTGTCATGAGAATGGGAGGAGTAGCCAAGTAATCCTTTAATTCTTTGAATTTGTTTTCACAATGCTCGTACCATTTGAAGGTAACACCTTTATGCAGTAGTTTAGTAAAAGGTTGTGATCTGTCTGCTAGTTGTGACATAAATCTCCTGATGGATTGGAGTCTTCCTTGCAGCATCCTCATTTGACTAATATTGCATGAAGGTGAAATTTCTAGTATAGATTTTACTATTTTAGGGTCCACCTCAATTCCTTTTGCTGATACAATAAACCCTAGGAGATTCCTTGATTGGACTCCAAAGGTACATTTTTTGGATTAAGCCTGAGTTGAAATTGCTCCATGTGATTTAGTATCTTTCTTAGGTCTTCAATATGAGTAGTCCTTGTTTTTGACTTCGCTAAGGTATCTTCCACGTAATCATCCATGTTTTTATGTATCATATCATGGAATATGGTTGTCATAGCTGTTTGGTATGTAGCGCAAAAATTCTTTAATCAAAATGGCATGACATTCTAGAAAAATGTTCCCCATGCGCATGTGAATGCTATCTTCTCTTGGTCCTCAGGAGCAATCTTAATCTAGTTATAGCTCAAGAATCCATCCATGAGTGAGTACATCTGATAGCATGCTATTAGATCTATAATCATATCAATGTTCGATAGTAGGAAATCATCTTTAGGGCATGCTTTTTTAAGTATTGAAAGTATGTGCAAATCCTGATAGATTTATCTATTTTAGATACTAGTACACATTATAAATCCATCCTGCGTAAGTGATGACTCTTATGAATCCAACTTTCAATAGTTTTTCTAGCTTTGCTTTCACTTGTAATGCAACATGTGGATGCATCTTTCTTAATTTTTGTTTCACGAGTTTGATCCCAGGAGCTATAGATAAATGATGCATTATTAATTCAGGATCAAGTCCAGGCATATGAGTGTAAGACCATGCAAATTTGATCTTTTTCTCTTTCAGGAACTCAGTGAACTGTATCTTTTCCTCTTCTAATAAGGGTTGTGCCAAGTGAATAAATTGAGGAGCTTCTGCTGTTCCCAAGTTAACTGGTTGTGTTAGTTCTATCAAAACTGAAGATCTTTCTTGAAAGTGCTCAGGGAGGATATCAAGAATCTTATCTTTTGGTGCCTCTGAGAGGTTTTCACGATCAGATACATCTTTTATTTTTACCTTTTTAGAATCTGATACTGCCACACCGTGGTTTTTAGCCTTAATTCTTTTCTTCTTTTTATTTTTCAATTTATGACTAAGAAACTTGATATCCTCGTCTATCATGTTCATGCTCCTTGCATTGGTAGAAGAAGGATAAGGTTCACAAGCATTTAGATAAAAATCCAACGTATAGTCATTAGGAAAATTCATGATAGGAGTAGGATCTGAATTAGTGCAATCAATTAAGTCAGAGTTTATCAAGGATAATGATTTGGAGTTTGGTAAGGACAACATTGCGTCAATGTCAAAACTATTAACTAACAAGACATGTTCCGTTAAGTCAATTTCTATAGCGTTTAGATCATCAAGAGTCGAATCATCATTAATAGGGTCATTGTTAGTAATATGCAGACCTAACTCTAGCAACTCATCAGTTGAGATTTCTTCTTCTTCTCTCATCAAATTGGAACTCATAGCTTGTATCCTTTGAATGTCCTCTAGAACTAGTAAAACACTAGTATCACCATAAAAAAATCCTAGGTAGTGGTATCTCAACTGATTTTAGAAGAACAACAGTGTTAGGGGGAGTGTTAGAACTCTCTCCTCTCTCCAATAGAGATGCAAATTTGTGAATCACATTGACCTCAATGTCCATGGTAGCATCAGATAGGTTAACCCATTCATAATCACATTGACCTCAATGTCCATGGTAGCATCAGATAGGTTAACCCATTCATAATCATGTGAGTCTATTATTTCATCATCAGATATGTTTAGAAACTCAGCAATAGTTACTTGATGTACCCTATTAGCCACTTGTAGATCAAAGTGAGGTAAATCTAGGATATGTGAAATTGTGACCAACTTCGCCCAATTAGGATGTATATCTTGTTGTTGGGGTATTTCTTTAGGAGTTTCTTCTATCAGTGGGACTTCTAGAGCGTCTTCTGTTGTTTCCTCTACTTCTTGTATATCAATTTATAGCAATAAAGGAATATGAGTCTCTTGTTGTGCTACAAAAGTAGGTAAATATCTTTGTCCTTGATATTTGGGATACTCTGTACCAATATGTAATAATCTCTCATAGGTCCATGGTTCTAGTGTTGTTTCTTCTTCTTCATCATCACTTCCTTCATCAAAGATTGGACCATCTCTTGAATTAGGGTTTTCCAAATTGTTGTTGAAACCTAATCCTATTTTGTGTTTGGTGTTTCTAAATTCCATGTGTATAGGTTCAACAAGTCCTTTTCCTTTATCACCTAAAGGTCCCTTCACTTTATATCCCATTTGTTTCATAAGGTCATATCCTTTACCATACTTTTATGGGGATATCTCCACATTTTTTACCTCATTCTCTTTTGGTTCTCCTTTGCAGAGCCAAGCCAAGACTGCTTTATCTTCTTTTTCATCCTCTTGAGAAGTAGAGGCTCTTACCATACCAGTTGCTTTATGAATGTCTTTTTCTTTTGATGCTTTAGGTGTAAAAGATGAGGAAAGCTTCCCATAATATCTTGGAGATACAGGAAGTTCTATCACTGATGGGGTCATGTCTAGCTTGTATTCTCCCACACTAGTTTCTTCAAGTTTTAGTGTCTTTCGAAAGCTTCTCATCACCATGTCTTTAGATGTTTTAGGTACAGATTCTTTTGGGACTTCCTTATTATGAGGAACCATACTATCTACTTTGACATTGTTGCAAGTATAGCTTGAATCTACAGGAATTGTTACTTCCACTCCATTATGTGGAAATTTGATGTATTGGTGGTAAGTGGATGGAACTGATCACATTTCATGTATCCAAGGTCTCCCTAGTAAAATGTTATAGGCCAATGGTAGATCAAGAACTTGATAGATCAAATTTCATTCAATTGGTCCTATTCTGATTGATAGAACAATGAGTCCTTTGGATGATATTTCTTCTTCATTGTAAGATTTGATAGTTATCTTACTCCTTGAGTTAATGGTTTGTTCTAAAAGTCCCAACTTATTTATTAGATTGAGAGTGCATATATTCAACCCTGTACCTCCATCTATCAATACAGGTCTGACATGATATTTGTGAATCAAGAATTAAATGTGTAGGGGTTGGTTATGTGGATGAGTTAATGATTTGTCATGTTCTTCTGAAAAAGATAGGTAATGTGGAGCTGAGATATGATTAACTATTACCTGGAATTTGTCTACATCAATGTCTTTTGGAACATTTTCAGAATGTAGGGCTTGTTCAAGAACATCCCTATGCACTGAAGAGATCTTTAGTAGCTCAAATATAGAAATTTGAGCTGAGGTTCTTTGTAGTTGATCTACCAAGTTATAGATTGTAGATGGGATTGTAACTATTTTTCTTGCTACTGCTAGTTTGGGAATTGTGACAACATGTACTTTGGAAGATATCACTTGTTTGGATGAGGATTGTGCTCCTTTGATCGTGACTTGTTCTTGGCTTTGAGTCACCATGTTTGATTGTGTGGACGTGTCTTTAGCACCTTTAATAGTGATCACATTGATTGATTCAATTTGAATGTCCAACATGTTGATCACATTATCGTTATTGGAGTAGGTGCAATTTACTTTGTTTCCTTCTCCTTTAGAAGCTTCCCCTTTTTCATAGTTAGGGAAGAGTTTGTTAAATGTTGTATGGTATTTTTTAGTGGTATATTCTTCTACTTTGATTTTGCCTCCTTCAATAAGGTCTTGTATAACATTTTTAAGCTTAACACAATTATTAGTCTTATGTCCCTTGTTTTTATGAAAGACACAATAAGAATTGTCATCCCACCATCTAGGTTTAACTTCTGGTTCCCATGGTTTTGAATCAAGAATTGTGAGGACTTTATTATCCAAGAGTGTCTTCAAAATTGTCTCAAGAGGTTCTCCCAATGGAGTGAATATTCTTTAAGGTCTAGTCCATGGTTTTCTCTTTTTATTCTCATTGTTTTCTATTGGTATTATGGTTGTTTCTTTGTTTGCTTGTAAGTTGTTTGTTAGATTGAACACCACTGTTTTAGGATTAGCATTGGATGCGTCTACCACTCCATCATTAACAATGCTCTTGTTTTGTTTCCACCATTTAGGCTTGTTGTTGTAGTTGGTAGATTTGTTATCACTTTGGAGTGTGATTTCTCCTTTCTTAACCATGACATCTTTAGCACATATGTCATTCTTTATCATCCTATCAAAGCTTGGTGAATCATGAATTTGCAATGTATAGTTCATTTCAAGTACCAAGTTGTTAATAAAGATTTCCATCTTTTGTGATTTTGGTATTTCTCTTGAGTACCTAACAAAGATTTTCCTCCACCTTTGTAAAAAGTGTGTAAAGGATTCACCGGTTCATTTCTTTGTGTTATATAGGTCCATCATGGCTATGTTATGTTGTATATTATAGGAGTAATGTTGAAGAAAATGTTGAATTAACTCCTCAAAAGACTTCACACTTGGTGTGAGTTTGGGGAACCACTCCATAGCATTCTGCCTAAACTTCCTAGAAATAGCCTCATTAGGTATGTAGGTGTATCATCTTCAAATGGAAGCACTTCCATTTTGGTAGGTTTAGCACCCTCCTTTAGTATGCTTTCATATTAGATTCACATTTAGGATGCATATGCATTTGACTCTACATTTCTAGGTGAAACTAGGGTTAGGATCCTATGGATCCTCCCTAATTTCCATTTCTGTGGCTCCATTTTTAGGTAGAACCTATGTATTGTCTCTCCTAATATCCCTCATATCTCCTCTATGGACTCTATGCCTCTATCTAGAATTCTGGTATGTTTTCTCACCTTCCTAGGTCCCCGACTGACCTGGGAAGCCTGTAGACTTCTCAAGGTGACCTGCCTGAAACCTCAAGTCAGGGTTGAAGTCAACCTTTACCTAGGTCAAGGTCAAGGTTTTCCTTGACCTAGGTCAAGGTTGAGGTCAACCTTGACTTCTGTCAGGTGTTGGTCCCCACTTTCAAATCTGGAGCTTATCGGGGTTCTAAACTTAAAAATAGGTCCCCAGGTCCGAATGCAGATGTGTTTTCCCTGATATTCAGATTAATACATCCCCTCCTTGGTTTCTGATTATAATTGGACTATAATTCAAGGATAAATTTGAATTTGGGTCCCTTGCATTTCCCTAGGAGGTCTATATTGAGATCTTTATATAAACACTCTCTTTTGCCTTCATTTCTTCATGAGAGACAATTGTAAGATGATATGATGCAATTACGATTATGACATGATGATGATGCAAGAAAGCAAGAGGATGATATATAAAGACAAGATATGATGATGCATTGATACATACAAGCATTTTTGTGGACAAGCTATTGTGGATCTTCTTTGGAGCAAGAGAGAGTCTTCTTTCCTTCCTTCTTCTTGGATCCACCATTTTCAACATTCAAGCATTCAAAATATACTATCATGGTGTAGCAACTATGGATTGTGATTTTGGTAGGAATAATTTATCCTTGGGGGCTTGGTATGCTTTCTTTATAATATTCAAATCTATGCATTGCTTTCTCATTTTCAATTCATGTTAGGGTTTTAATCTAGAGGATTAGATCTTGACATTACACATTCGAAGCTCTTTCCAAGAGAAACACACACATACATTCTACTATATTCGGCTATTCATGGAGGTGAAGATCACCAAAAAAGGAGCTTGACTAAGGTAAAACCCTATATAGCCACCCCAAAACCCCTCTTTTTCAGATATTTGCAAGTGCTATTTTGGGAGGTACGGGTTCAGAACATCGGGTTAGAGTGCAGATTTAGATACCCTTTTTGGAAAACTTTCAGGATCCAAAAATAGATTTCTTGTTGGAAACTTTTTAGGTCGATTCTTCCCTAGGTCGGAATTGGAAATTATAGGTCAATGGTGACATTAACTTGAGGGTCAAAATTGAAACTGTGTCAGAATGAAAAAAGATTTTTGGGTTTTGTCCATCTCTGCGTTTCTGTTCTAGATCCGGTCTCAGATTTTCCAGAAACTCAACACAGGCTTCAGAAAAATGGTATTTCCAGATCTTCTATGATGTGAGGTAGGTATTTTTCTCCATTATTCTTTGCAAGTATTTTCAAGCTTTACATCCCTTATCATAATAATTAAATGTAAATGGTTGAATATGGCATAAGGTCTCTTTCATATGCAAGTCTCTATTGTGCAAACCCTATTTAGGAGATCATCCAAATTTACCTCTTACATTTTGGTGAACCCACGATAGACAACTCTTTATGTTTGGTGTTAGATTTACATTTCATATCAGATCTTGCATGCATATATAAGTAGGTTTTATTTTATACTCTTGCATTTATATTCCAAAAATACATAAAAATTGCAAAATTTCTTTAAAAACACAAAAACATTTATATGCTTGTAATTTTATTTTGTGTTCAACATGTATGACTTTTGTTTTGAATACTTTGATGAGGATTTTATTACACAAGAGGATAGATCCCTTAATGAGGTATATGGAAGTGAGAATGAAAATGGTTCGAATGAGATCTCCATGGGTCCTATTCCTATTTCATCCTTCTCCACAACTTCTCCAATTGACCTTTACCATAGGGTGTGTGCGTGGTTACCTTCATGTTCCACTATTTGCAACATTGAGGCACCTAGAATGTTATTCCCTAAACCTTTGATGATGGTAAAAGGATGTCCTAGAATAAATATTAGGGGTAAACCTAAAGATCCTTTGGATTTCTTTGATAATACGGATTTCGTTTCACATGCTTATCGCACAAGGAATAATCCTCAACCTACTATCCCAACCTCTTTACCTCCTTCTCAACCCATGATTCCTCAAGCACCTAGGTTACTTTCTTCCTTTAAGGAGTATGACTTAGTTGAGCAATTACATGCTACTCCAGCTAAGATATCTTTATGGGAATTAATTCAAACTTCTCCTATATATCATGAGGCATTACAAAAAGCTTTATCTACTCTTCCTGCTCCACCTCCTAATCAAGATAATATTAATTAATTTTTGAAGTGAATGAATACTATGCCTTCTGTACCTCCTATTGTATTTATTGATGATGATTTACCTTCTATTGAGGTGCAGAATCAATATGATGCTCTTATGGTTTTTTTCCTATCAATCAAAGTATCATTCGTAGAACATTAATTGACAATGGATCTGGGCTTAATGTTTGTAGCATGGATATGCTTAAGGCTATTAAGTCTGATCTTACAACCATTCAACCATATAATATCCCTATTCATGGATTTGATAACATTGCAAAGAAAACTTTGGGTATTATTACGCTACCTATTAAGGTTAGTCCAGTTCTTCTCAATACACCTATTCACGTTATGCTTGGACCTCTCAAGTATAACCTTTTGTTAGGAAGACCTTGGTTATATACTATGCATGCAATTCCTTCTACTCTTCATCGTAAGGTTAGGTTCATTTATAACAATATGATGTATACATTACATGTGGATGATGCGCTGAATCCTTGCTTAAATGCGGAATATGCTAAGGTTTTTGAACCTATACAACCAAGGAACCTAAGCAACCACCTGAAGTTAAACAAGTTGAAGCTCCATCCTCTTCTTTGACTGAAGATGACTGGGGAACATTGGATTTTAATCCTTCTTTTATGAGAGAATATAAATTTTTTGATTTAGAGTTTATGAAAGAGCAAAGTGGGTTTCAAAATCAAGTTTTTATTCCTTCTCCACTTTCTGATGAATTAAAAAGTAACTTTGTTGCTGCTTCACTTGAAGAAACAATTGAGACAATAAAACCAGATTGCTATAATATTGTGACATATGCCACTCCTTTAACTCAATTTGATATGGCCGATAGATATGGTTTTGGTTATCATTTACTCAGGAAATCAAGATTCAATGGGAAAAGATGTGGTAAGTATGAACAGGGTATACAAGTTCCCTTAGACAATGAAGTTTATGATTATACTTATGGGCTAGGATTCAATCCTTATAAAAAACCATCAGCTTTTCCTCTTAATGTCAATCATATCTGTGGTGGACATTTGAAATTAGTTAAACCACTTCTCCTTGACATGGATCAAAAACCTAGTTTGGATATTTTTCCTAAGGATGAAGCCTTAGCCGATTTTTTAGGATCTTATCAAGATCTACCTACATTTCATCATAAAAGAAGAAAGCCCTATTGTCTGAATAATGAAGCCTATTTTGGAGAACATGATGAACAGGATATTTCTCCTTTGCCAATAGATTCTCCCATGCAAAGTAATTTATTAATAACTGAGACTAAGAAAGTTCAAATGGATGAGAATGACTCTGAAAAAACAATCAAAGTAGGAAAATGTTTGAACCAATATGAACATGATCAATTGGTTTCCCTCTCACTTGAATATAAGGATATATTTTCTTGGAAATATTTGGATATGCCAGGTATAGATCCTAAGATTCTTACTCACAATATTGCTTTCAAACCTAATGTTAAACCTGTGAAACATAAAATCCGAAAGATGAATCCAGGCATTGCTTTATTTTATTTTTTTGATCGGTAAACGGCCGAAGCCTTTATAATATATTTTATTAATAAGAAATTATTTTACATGTCCTCCGTTCAAACGGGCACTGGTAGGAAAGAACGGGGAAGAAAACCTCCAGTCTCACCTGAGACATACGTCCTAAAATTACATAATAGCAAGGGGCATACCCCCGATAAGAAATCTATGTAGTTCTTTAGAATATACATTCAAGGAAATTTTAATACTCGATCCTTTACAAGGATTAAAATAACGATCGATCAGGACTAATTGCCATGTAAATATTCCAGACGAAAACCTTCTCTTGCTTAATCTTGTAAACAACCACAATGAAACCACCAGACATGATAAAGAGAAAAGATTGTTAGCAAGGTTAGTTTCAAGCAATGAATAGTTTGATCCGTGAAATTTGCAGTTGAAACCTTAGGAACTCAGATTAATATATAAACTTTAGATACAAAATTAACAAAATAATACTTCAATAGAGAGAAAATATCTAAGGTAATTAATCAAAAGTGAGCAAATATCTAAGCATATACTAAATATACCAAATAAATGCCACATAGAGTAAGCTGGGGTCAAGACATAACTAAACACAAAATAAGACTAAGAGTTTAGTTTGTCTGACAGAGACATCAAGATATTAGAGATGAGACCAGAGAAGAGATATTATTATAACAGCAAGTTGTTTCAAAAAAAATAAAAGTAAAAATAAAATTTATTACCATAGAAGCCCCCCAAGAGATCACCTAGAGATATATATATATATATATATATAAATACAAATATATCTGTTAAGTGAGCACTTACTGCATAAGTTGATACTTACATACATATATTAATGATTCCAAACATACCACATTAAACTATGTACCTAAGCATACATTGATGAACATATGCTCAATATGTATGTCTGCACAGATTTATTTATTTATATATATAGGTCTATATGATGCAACGAATTACATTTTATAAGGATTTTCGCCCACACGATATCAATAATGATCATAAGTGCGTAAAAGTCTCAAACCCTCAACATAACGGTGGATCTCTATTCATATTGCTCACCGATCTTACGATATCACGCATAGCTTGTAAGCGGAGATGTTCTTTCGGTTGGTTTGAGCTCATACATTTTATCGAAAGTTCGTGAGGAGCGTATTGGCGTAAAGGTCTTTTTCCATCAAAGCTTCAGAAGACCTTGCGATCATATGCTCATGAAAGTGATCATGTCGTCGGGAGGGGGAGCAGGTAATGTTTTGAGGATACAGAGGCTTAAAATGTGTAAGATCGTAAAGTTTGCAAGATCGGGAAGATTGCAACCTTATAAAAGAAGAAAAGAGACAGTCGTCCGACTGCAAGAGTAATTTTAGTAGGCTTGAAATGTTATGATAGCTATGGGGTTATGCTGGGCTATATAGCATAAAGGCATCAGAGGATCGAGAGAAGATCTCCGGGCTTCCGCTCATAAAGCCGTAACGACGTATGGTCACAAAAGTGCAAGGGTCACTTAAGTTAAAATAAGAGCATGTGATAATCAGTGGGCCCTATTTTCTACAGCAAAACCTGATAAAAGGCTTTGCAGGGATACGCTTGGAGGAAATGCGTATGAGTGGAGGAAGAATTTTGATGCTTTCTTGATCACCCGCCAAGGTGTGGCGTCGTATCGTCGAAAGCATGTGAAGTGCGAATTAGCTTAAAGGTAAAAGTTAAAAGAAATCTCGGCGTAAGATCGTAAGCTATAAAAATTGAGACTTTTGAGCACATGGTCACCACGTTGTGTAAAGGCGTGACAGATCATCGGTAGTCGTAAAGTTGGGCTGCCAAACAGAGAGAACACTTAGAGGTATATACGTAAAAATAAATAAATCTCTGTAGATAAGAACCTTATGCATTAGCCTAGACTTACATACATACATCAATGATTTCGAGATCTCATAATGCACTAATGTATAAATGCTTAATATACATATCTACACAGATTTATTTATTTATATATATAAGTCTAAATGATCCTCAACTACCCATAGGCTGATAGGCCCTCAACTGTGCAATGAAGGGGGTGCCCGAGATGGAATCATAGAACAGAGTACCTTTGTAGATTCAGGGGAATGGTCCAAAATGCTTCCAGACGGTCAGATAGGATAAAATAGGGGTATCTATAAAAGGCCTGATCTCCTAAAGAGACTTGAGAAGGTATCAAGTGGAAAACGATCTAGTGTGTCAGCAGAGTTGATAGCCATAGAATAAGGCTTTGAATGCAATTGAAGGAGATACTCAGAATCACTAGTTCCACCAGAGGGAACCGAAACTTGAGTGCTGAGAAAGAAAATGAAGACTCTAAGCTCAAATAAGTTATAGGTTGTAGGATTAATTGGGTTAGGTGGCCTCAGAAAACCAATGATGAATCGGTGAATTAGTCCTTAGTGACTGTGAGAGTCCATAAAACCTGAGTTGGTAAGTTGGTCCACAAAAACAATAGCTGTAGAGGCTAAAATTCAACAATTCATACACTAGTATGAAAATTAGGTGGATGTTTTAAAAATTAGAAAGATACTACTACTAAATTTGGTATTAAATTAGCAAATGACGTTAACTTATCTGATTGACCTTTAATTTGAACTACAAGATAGATCCGGCAGGGGAAAATAAGTAGGATCGAGAATAATAAAATTAAACTTACTAAAAATGTGAAGATTATATCTTCTTAATATTATTTATATTGATAAAGTTTGAACCATCAGCCCCTAAATTTTCCAGTTTGTCAGCTTTAGTGTTACCCTCTCTAAAAATATGAGTTAATTGAAAGGTCTCTAATTCTTCGAAAAGTTTAAGAACTTCTTCTAGTTTCGAGTTTAGAACCCAATTAGGAGTCAATATTTTATGTAATGCATTGATAACTATCTGTGAGTCTCCTTCAATAATTACCTTGGTTAGTCCTAATTTGATGAATAACTTAATGCCTTCCAATACTGCTTCTAATTCGGCTAGGTTGTTTGAAGTCAGTTTAATGTTCTTGGCTCATTTCAGGATCCATTCCCCTACTGCATTATTAATAATACAGCCTATGCCAGATACTCCTGGGTTGCCCTGGGATGCACCGTCGAAATTAAGTTTGTACCATTCCAAAAGGGGGGTGACCATCTACAATTTTTCCTAGATTCTGAGTTTTTAGAAAAATACACTTGAGGAGGGTTGATTAAATTATTCCATTTTCTTTTAATCATACTATCCCATAAGGAAAAAGAGCCTTCTTCAAATTGTGAATTCCTGATATACAAGTTGAGGGTTTCTGTGATACAGGCTTCAATTTTTTTACTAGCAATGCTGTCTTCATATCTTGGTTTTTAAAGATTCTTCTATTTCTTTCTTTCCATATCTCCCATATAATAATAGAGGGGCATATGTTCCAAATTTTGCTATAGATACCAAATTTATTCCCTTTAGGCCATCCTATCAGAAGATCGCTAAAAGATTCTGGGAGAGGTGCCGTCCAATCCAATTTTTGTCTGATCCATTCCCAGCAGAATTTGGCAAACGAGCAATTGTAGAGTAAGTGATCTACATCTTCTGAGACTTGTTTACCTTATATACATCTCGAGGGACCTTGGAAACCTCTTTTTTGTAAGTTATCCGTGGTGAGGATCTTGCCCTGAAATGCTAGCCAAAGAAAGAGTCCTGCTTTGGGTAAGCAAGAAGTGTCCCAGCAAAGGTTTAGTGGAATGTTTACCTCATTCCATCTCTGAGAACTGATAATCTCTTTATAACCCTCTTTAACGTTATAGTTACCAAGTTTTGATGCTGCCCAGATTAATTTATCTTCCCTATCAACCTATTTGATATCCCTTTTAGCTATAATTTTTTGGAAAGAGTTTTTAACCACAGGATCAAGATCTAAATTCTCTATTGATTTCCAAGTCCAATTTTGTTCATTATTAAGGGTCATATAGTCCTTGAATTTGTCACCCCAAAGGTTAGACAATAGATTTTTGCACTCAACAGGTAATCCTTGTGAATCTAATGGAGGAAGCCCATCCCAGGAGTCTTCCCAGAAAAGAGCATCTTGGCCTCTGCCAATGTCCCAA
>MU227368.1:164379-213088 GCA_018584345.1 Thuja plicata | reverse complement strand
TGGATCTGCTGAGATCCTCCAGATTTTTCATCAAGACTAAGGATGGTGTTGAAATCTCCACCAATAATTAAGAAATCATTATTATGTTCTTTTATAAATGAAGTAATATCTAGCCATAGAGTTTTTTTATCCACATTCTGAGTAGGACCATATAAGTTAATCAACAGGAATTGAAAGTTAGAATTAATACCTTTGATATAATTGTTGATCCAATAGTGGCTTGAACTAATGACCTTGAGGTGTACCTTCCTGGGATTCCAAATTAGACCCAGACCTCCTGAAGCCCCTCTAGATTCTTGTAGGTATGAATTCCATCTTCTTAATTTATTTCCAAATCTGGAACCTTCCTCTTTATTTAGTTTTGTTTCTTGTAACATTATGATTTCTGATTCAAAGGCTTTTAGATTTTGATATAAAAGCCTTTGTTTTCTAGAGGCATTTAAGACTCTAGCGTTCCATGTAGTAATCTTCATGCTTCCTTGGGAAGGAGCTTCCCCTTCCCAACATTAAACATTTTACTAATTTTCTGCTGTTCTTTGGCTTGCCCGTCTACTTCTCTAAGTTCTTTAAGAGATTTCCTACCTCTTTTGCTCTTTGACTTCCCATATTTAGGGACCTTGATACCTTCTTGGTTCATGCTGATTCCTAGCTGTTCAAGGTTGTTCTTGATGTTGCTGATGTTGTCTATCTGACAGCCTTCTGTAAGGTCTCTTTCCTCTTCTTCAAGTTCTTGTAGAATTTGGTATATTAAATTGACTTGTTTTTCCATTATATCTATATTTTGATTCATTTCCTCATGATCTTTAGTTTTCTTTGAAACTTTCCTTTGTATACTGTCTTCTGCTTCTATGCTCATGATATCATTCCTTAGCTTTTCAAATGAATATTCCTCTCCCCCTAATTTCAATACTCTTTTTAATAAATCTTCTTTTTGGGCTAAGCTGCTTTTGTCTAAATTTTTGGGGCTAAAGATGTGTATTAATTCTTCAGTTAGTCTTTCTAGACTCTCATTTGTTTTATCTTCATCTTCTAATTCCTCTATGTCACTGATATTCATATTTAGAAAATGACTGAGATCTTGGGAGATTGCCTCGATTTCCTGATTGATATCTTTACTTTTTATGGGTTGTTCAGGGGTTTGCCAGAACTTGGAAAATTTCCTGTTAACTATGGTTTGAGGAGATTCACCAGCAACTAATACTTGGTTTGATTCTGGGCTGGATGCCTGTTACATTTCGTTGTAGATTAAGGATTTGTCTACTATATCCTGTACCTTCATCCAGTCTGATTTCATTCTGCTAGTTCTTAATTTTTGCTTTTCCTTCATTTTTTTATTCCTTCTTTTTTTCTTACATCTAATTTTTTCTTTAAGTTGGTCAACTTTTCCAAAGGCTGCTGTCTACTGAGTATCTTCCTTCCTATTTATAATGAGCTCTTCCCTTTCTGGTTCTAATACTTCCTTTTCTTTATCTGGGAAATTAAGAAGCTCAAGATGTTCATCCTTCATAGGACTGACTTTGTTGATGGAATTTTTAATCTCAATAGATTCCAGATGGGGCTTCAACAGATCTAAGTCACTTTGTTTTTGAGATTTATTGTTTATCGCATGAATGGTATCCTCAAGTACAGTAGTGAGTTCTATTTTTTTAAAATCAGCATTGTATTCAATATCTAATCTGAAAATCTCAGAGATTTCTGTTTCTTTTCTGAGACAATTAATATTATAAATAGACGAATTTGTGATGACTTTAATAGTATCAAATGCAAATGAATTGACTCTACATTTGACCAATAGCCTAACACTATTGCAAAATTCAAATGAGGCATCAATTCCTACTGGTTCTCCTAAAGAGGAACCAATTTTCTTGAGGATTTCCGGATGCATTAGTTCCGGAGGAACCGATTGGAGAGTTACCCAAGTTGGGATAGTGAAGTTTAAGTTCTCCTCCGTACAATCCGGGGACCACTCAAAGAATTTGATCACATAGCCTTTAAATAAATATTCAGATAATTGCAAAAATTCTTTCTTTATAACCTCATTCGAACATTGCAAATATGCTAGTCTATCAGTAAAATGAGAAATACTTACCTGTTCTAAGCAGTGATCCTTCAACCAGTCCGTAAGATTGATAAACTCTAAAATTGGGCCATTCCAGTAAGAAAATAATCCAAACTCCTAACATTCCTTCCACCTTTTTTCACTGAATTGATTGCTGATAATGATTACCTTCTCTAGGTTAACCGATTTTTGATCCAAACCCTTTCTAGGGTTTGTGTCGATCTTGCCAGTGCTTCTTCTGCAGTGTGGAGGAATGTAAGCCAGGAAGGATTTAGGGCTTATTAATTCCTGGCATGGGTTTTTTGTTTGAGTTTTCTTATCATCCATGCTCGATAACTTTACCAGATCTTGATTCACATATTTTGTAAGGCTAAAAAATTTAAATTGCTGATCAATCTTATCCTTGGTAAAGATGATCGGGCACAAATCTGCCTTTGAGTTCGAGACAATGGCTTTATGACCGGTTTCCGCATTTTTCAGATTTGCTGTGAAGCCCTTCTTAAATTGATTTTTCTTTTTTGTTGCCCTAAGTCTTTCTAACGGTTGAAACGAGTTTGATAATTTGAGGGCTTGTGCTTCCTCATTACCTAGGAAGTGCTGCCGTGGGCCTTTAGCTCCTTTCTACCTTTCATCTTGATTCGGACCAATCTCTGCAAACTTTTTTCAGAAGCCCTTATTTCTATTTTGTTTCCTATGCTTTGGAGTTTGCCATTGTGTATTATCAGAGTTTGGCTGGGACTCTGCCTTCGAATCCTTGGAGTAGCATTCTGAGGGAGCCCTAGTTTCCACCTCAGGCCTTAGCATGCCATTAACCTTCCCGGAATTGCTCGAGGCACTTTTAGATGCTTGATATGTTAAAACACTCTTTCTTCTCTATTCTTCAATAAACGGTTTGAGATGATCATAGTCGGGTTGGATTCTCACATTGCGCTGTTTACAGTCTTTTTCTTTGTGCCCGTACAACCAGCATCTGAAGTAGTAGCTCGTGAAAGCGGGCTTGCTGGTCTCCTTTGAGGATTTCAAAATTGTTTGACACCCTGTGGCAGGGGGTTTCTTAGGAAATCCTTCCCCGAGCTCTGCAATGTTTTGCAGATTTGAATGATCTGCAAGTTTTCGCTCTATTCGCTCCATTTTAGGAAAAACTTCATATGCTTTATTAGTTAAAGCTGAAATTGAAAAATTATTAGGTGCTGGGTTCATCCGCTCTATTGATTACTCTAAATGGATTTCCAATATTGTGGCTATTTCTAAAGGAGAAAATAAGATAAGGATGTGCACTAATTTTTGAGATTTAAATAAGGCATCCTTAAAAGATGATTTCCCATTACCTAATATTGATATGATTGTGGATTCGACAACGGGTCATGCTTTTTTAATCTTTTATGGATGGTTTTTTGGGTTATAATCAAATCTTTATTCCTAGTGAAGATCAACTTAAGACTGCATTTATAGCACCTCGGGGAACATTTTGTTGGGTCATGATGCCCTTTGGATTAAGAAACATGGGAGCAACTTATCAACATGCTATGACCTTGATTTTTCATGAGATTCTGGAAGATTATGTAGATGACATCTTGGAAAAATTTATACAAAGAGAGGATAATGTGTTTATTTTAAGGCAAATATTTAAAATAATTAGGAGTTATAACATGATATTGAATCCTAAGAAATGTGCTTTTGGAGTTGATTGTGGTAAATTATTAGGATTTATAATCTCTAAGCGAGGCATAGAGGTTGATACTGAAAATATTGATGCTATTGTTAACATGCCTCCTCCTAAGAATATTTCTCAATTACGTAGTTTACAAGGAAAAATACAAGCTATTCGTTGCTTTGTTTCTAACTTAGTCGATAAAACTGTTCCTTTCACCTCTTTTCTTGGAAAAGATACCACTTTTTCTTGGAACCAGGAATGTAAACAATCCTTTGAGAAATTTAAGGAATATCTTGCTAATACCCCTATTTTGCAACCTGCTCAATTTAATAAACCCTTCTATCTATATACTTCTGCTACTTCCCATGCTGTGAGTGCATTGTTGGCCCAACATGATAGCAAAGGTAAGGAAAGACTGGTGTACTACATTAGTCAGACTTTACTTGATTATGAAACAAGATATACCAATTTGGAAAGACAATGCTTGGATTTAGTTTATGCTTGTCAAAAAATTAGGCATTATCTATTGAGTATTGAGGTTAATGTGATTGTTAAATTTGATCCTCTAAAATACTTTTTTCTCAAAAATTGATCTCTCTGGTCGTCTGACTAAGTGGGTGATGTTACTTACGGAATTCAATCTTAATTTCATTCTTCAAAAATCAATTAAAGGACAAGCTTTAACTAATTATTTAGCTAAAGCTCCTTGTCCTCATTCTAATACGAGCATCACCTCAATAGAATTCCATGATGAGAACATTTTAGCTATTAAGCAAGAAGATGTTTGGGAATTATATTTTGATGGTTCTAGATGCAAGAGATGTTCTAGTGTAGGCATTATCTTGGTCCCTCCTACAAAGAAACCAATCCCTATGCCATATAAATTGACCTTTCCTTGTACTAACAATATTGCAGAGTATGAAGCTCTTATAGCTGGCTTACGAGCAACTTCATCCCTTCATATTAAAAACTTGGAAATCTACGGGGATTCACAATTGATTGTTGAACAAATCAAAGGGGTTTATGAGACTAATAATGATAAAATGACGCAATATAAAGATTTGGCTCTTGATATTCTTTCACAATTTTCTTCTTGTACGATTGAGACCTTACCTAGGAAAGATAATTGACACGTAGATGCCATGGAAAGCATAGCTTCCTTGGTTTGTCTCAAGAATAATGCTAAAGACATTCAATTTACTATACACACCCTTAAATACCCTACACTTTCTAATAAGGATATTGCTGATTGTTTTAATTTGCATTTGGATGAATGGTATTCACATATCTTTCATTTTTTTAAGATAATACTTTTCCTGAATCAAAAACAAGGAACATGCGTAATCGTATTAGGAAGCTTGCAACATGTTATATCATTTTGGGAGATACGCTTTAAAAATGTATTTATAATTTTTTTCTATTAAGATGTCTTGGTAGAACCAAAATTTTGATAGCTTTAGCAGCAACTCATTCTAGTTCTTGTGGGGGACATTTTGGTGGGAAATCTTTAGTTAATAAACTTATTAGAATGAGATATTATTGGCAAACAATGGAACAAGATTATTTTACATTTGTTAAGAAGTGTCCTCAGTGTCAGCAACATGGTAATTTAATTCATGCTCCTGCTCGTGAGCTTCGTAATCAAGTTGCTCTGTGGCCTTTTATTATTTGGGGTTTTGATCTTATTGAAAATATATCACCAGCTTCTTCTCAAGGACATACATACATCCTAAAAGCTATAGATTACTTTACAAAGTGGGTAGAGGCTTTTCCTCTCCATTCTACTACTACGTATGTTATTTGTGATTTTATTCTTAATCATATTATAGCACGATTTGGTATTCCTTCAATGATAGTTACGGATAACGACACTTCTTTCAAGAATAAACAAGTCACAAAATTCTTGGAGAAATATCGTATTCAACATAGATTTTCTACTCCCTACTACCCTCAATCTAATGGTCAAGCCAAAACATCGAACAAATTTATTAAAAAAATCTTAAGGAAAACAGTTAATAAGCATGCAAAAGACTGGCATACCCAGCTTACTTATGCTTTATGGACTTATAGGACTAGTGTTCGTACTGCCATAGGTACTTCTCCTTATAGTCTTGTTTATGGTACTGATGCTATTATGCCATTAGAATTAGAAATACCTTCGTTACATGTTTCATTTCATGGGATAATTGACAAAGATAGTTTTCAGGAACAACGACTACATGAATTAGAAATGTTGGATGAACAATGAATACATGCTTTGGAACATATAAAGGCCTATCATGAATCACTTCAGAAATAGTATAATCATAAGGTAATTGAACGATCATTTTTGGTAGGTGATTTAGTCTTATATGAAAATCAAAGGAATGTGAATGCTTTACCTGGTGAAAAAGGAAAATTTAGCCCTAATTGGCTTGGACCTTTTGTGGTAATTGAGGATTTTACTTCAGGTGCTTATAAGATTGCTGATATGAATGGTGTTCTGCTTAAGGAACCTATTAATATTATGCATCTTAAACATTATTATTCCTAGATACATCACTCTTTCTTTATGTGTTTATGTATTCCTTATAAAATAGTTAGGTCTGTTTTATAAGTTATGTAATTCGAAT
This sequence comes from Thuja plicata, assembly GCA_018584345.1. Taxonomy (NCBI): domain Eukaryota; kingdom Viridiplantae; phylum Streptophyta; class Pinopsida; order Cupressales; family Cupressaceae; genus Thuja; species Thuja plicata. Next base: position 206,763 of record MU227368.1, on the reverse strand, counting down.
ACATTCATACATAATTTCATTCTTTCTTTATGTTATGTTTGTGTGTATTGATGAAAAGTAAAATTAATCAATCATAGAACTAACTAGGAAAACATAATTTTTCATATATATAAACTTCTTTGAGTTTGGTATATATATGGCACATGTGCCATGTCTATCAATCTCTATCTCTATGCTCTAAGGGTCAGTGGCTCCTGGCTCTCTCTGATCTATGGTGTGAGGCTGAGGATCTCAGAATGGTAGTCTATGTGTGACTCCTCAACATGCTCATCTCATAGTTACACTTCTGGGCTCTCTGTAGATCAACCATCAATTTCTCCTCTCTCTCTCTGCATAACCTCAATTCTTGCTGTACACATGCAAAAATATCTGCATGTTTGTTGGGATCCTCTATCCAATAAGGGACTCTCACTTGCTAGCTGGTAGTTAGTAGGATATACATGTATCCTCCAAGACCTTGGACACAAAGCTCCTCCACTCTGCTATGCTAGCTGCATAATTAAAACATATTTATCTTTTAGTACTTCTTCTAGAAAAAAATTTACTTTACTTGAAATATTCTAACCAATTACATATATATCATACCTGGATCTTCCTCCTAGGTGTCACCAAAGGATCTAAATGGTGGGGGCATGGAGTGAATACTCTCTCCACACTCACTATGTCTAGGTCTAGGTGGCGGTGTCTCTGTATGCACACGGGGAGGTCATCATGATCTCAATGGTACAACATAGATCGCTTGATCATCTGCACCTGTACTACCACCTGGGGGCATCTCCTCTGCTCTCTCATCTAATCCCTCATCTACTCTCTCTTATTCTCTCTCCTCTACCCTCTCCTCCTCCATGGGATCTCCCTTGGGGATGGGCTCCTCCTTGTCTCTATGATCCTCCTCCTCCTCCTCCTCTGGTATGTCACCACCTCAGTGTGTCCTCTCTGAAAGACTTGGATCACATGTAGGATAGTCATCAGGGAAGATGGGTGGGTCCCCTATAGACTCCAATATATGATATAGTCTCTACTAACACTTGAATAGGATACATTAGGATATACCTCCGTATCCTTGGTATCATCTATCTCACTATCTACAATCTCTGCTACTGTAGGTCGGTGTAGGGTGCCAGTTATTTGATAGTATCTTGTCGGATATACATACCGAGGTACTATCCAGGGGACCCCCTGTGTCATACCAAACTATCTCATCTCTCTATCATAATAATATGGCATCACTACATGACTGGTAGCACCCTCTAGCAGCTTGCGCTACTTGTAGTGCCTCAGTTGGTGTCAAGTATCTGGCCATTATGTCATCTGATAGTATGGTCTCCATATCACATTAATACCTGGTATACGGTCAAAGCGTACCCTCCAAAAGAGGATATCCCCATACTGCTAGACATCTGCTAGCGGATATACAAAATCTCTCGGTGTTCTCGCATCTACCATCATCGGAACACCCTGTGGTCATGTACATGTGTAATGCTCAAACATCCAAACCTGTAGCAAGGTGCATACTATAAGACTCTCCCGCTGGAATCTAACTAATTGACTCAGCTCATGGTAAAGATGGGCTAACATGCTGCGGCCCCATGAGAAAACAATCTTGTCACTCTCCATCCTGCGTACAAGATGGGTGAATGGTGCTAAAAAGACTATACCCTTTGTGTTGGGTATTACAACCAAATAAAGTATACATAGCATCACTATCCGTACCAAGGGTGTCGGGCCTGCTAGTATGGCTGATAAAGTGATCTGATCTGCTTGGGTCCTCATCTGTGGTACTCATCCCAAAAAATACTCTCCATCTAAAAAAACCTCGAGAGGACCCCGCTGCACTCTCAGTCTCATAGACTCGCCTCAGACTGGTAGTCCTAGGATCCTATATACATCCTCCAGTGTGATTGTGATCTCGTCTGATGGAAGATGGAAGGAACAAGTGTCCTCATCCCACCTCTCTATCATGGATGATATCATGGATGAATGGAACCTCATCTGTGGTAGGACTACTACCCAGTACAATCCTACATCTCTCAATAGCTATATCTCATCCTGCTGTAACTTGGACAAGTTCTCTTTGACAGTCAGTAATAGCCCTCCAAAGGGGTGCTCTCAGAGATGGACAAGATCCTGTCAACACAAATAGTATCATATCAGTACTCCATCATCAAACAAATACAATACCCACTTGACCTAGTCAAGGTCAACCTTTTTGGGTCAGGGTTGACCTTTTTGGGCCAAGGTTGACCTTATCCCCAGAAAGATTGGACCTTCCTAGTTATGGCTGATCTTAAAGGGTCAAGGTCAACATAACTAGCTCAGGGTCGACCTTTTTGGGTTAAGGTCGACCTCCCCTATATAAAAAAAGAGTTTTTAAATCACAAATATCAAAACAAGGAACCTACCTTAGGTAGTGGCTGTCTGCTGGCCAGGCACTTTGTCAAGACCTCCATGCGACACGCTTGAAGTTCTTCTCTCTTTGGCACTTTGCTTCTTTTTCCAAGCTCTACAAATGGTAAGAATGAGAAGGTAAGTGTTTCCTCATCTTATTTATAACTAAAAATTAGGGTTTTATTAGGGTTTCATTTGAATTTACCTAGGTTAAATTTGAATTTCCCTTTACATGCATTTAGATAGACAATAACTCTTTTCATCATAACTTGAGTTTGGTAGCTCTATTTTTAGTGTTGTTAGTGGCGTTGGAATCGTGATTCAGATACCTAACCTCTTGAAATAGTTTAGGAAGATTTTGAAGCATCCTAATTGGTTTAGGAAAGGAATTTTCAATAAAATACATATCTAGTGTATAAATCTAACCTTATCACCTTGTTTTACCTTTCAAAATTAGTAAGCCAAAATAGGGGGGGGGAATAAGGGGCTCTATGCACTTCTCAAAATAATCTTAGTAAGGATTAGGTGCTCTATTGTTTTTTATTAACCTTGTGTGCTGCAGGTTGCAGGTACTAATAGTTTCTTGCAGGATCTCCACATTGAGGACTTGGCTATATCCTTTTTACTTTACGATGTTTTCTTTCTTTAGAATGCATATTCACATAGTTTCATATCTAAGATAAAGTAGGGGCTAAATGTATCATCTTAAAATGGAAGCACTTCCATTTTGGTAGGTTTAGCACCCTCGTTTAGTACACTTGCATATTAGATTTGCATTTAGGATGCATATGCACTTGACTCTACATTTCTAGGTGAAACTAGGGTTAGGATCCTATGGATCCTCCCTAATTTCCCTTTTTGTGGCTCCATTTTTAGGTAGAACCTATGTATTGGCTCTCCTAATCTCCTTCATATCTCCTTTATGGCCTTTGTGCCTCTATCCAACATTCTCGTATGTTTTCTCACCTTCCTAGGTCCCGGCTGACCTGAGAATCCTGCAGACTTCTCAAGGTGACCTGCCTGAAACCTTAGGTCAGGGTTGAAGTCGACCTTAACCTAGGTCAAGGTCAAGGTCGATGTTGACCTCTGTCAGGTGTTATTCCCCGCTTTCGAATCTGGAGCTTATCGGGGTTCTAAACTTAAAAATAAGTCCCCGGGTCCAGATGTAGAAGTGTTTTCCCCAATATTCAGATTAATACATCCCCTCCTTGGTTGGTGATTGTAATTGGAATATAATTCAAGGAAAAATTTGAATTTGGGTCCCTTGCATTGCCCTAAGAGGTCTATATTGAGATCTCTATATAAACACTCTCTTTTGCCATCATTTCTTCATGAGAGACAATCATAAGATGATATGATGCAATTACAATTATGGCATGATGATGATGCAAGAAAGCAAGAGGATGATATAGAAGGATAAGTTATGATTATACATTGATACATGCAAGCATTTTCGTGGACAAGCTATTGTGGATCTTCTTTGGAGCAAGAGAGAGTCTTCTTTCCTTCCTTCTTCTTGGATCCACCATTTTCAACATTCAAGCATTCAAAAGATACTATCATGGGGTAGCAACTATGGATTGTGAGTTTTGTAGGAATACTTTAGCCTTGGGGTCTTGGTATGCTTTCTTTATCATATTCAAATCTATGCATTGCTTTCTCATTTTTAATTCATGTTAGGGTTTTAATCTAGAGGATTAGATCTTGACATTACACATTCAAAGCTCTTTAAAAGAGAAACACACACACACACATACATTCTACTATATTCATCTATTTGTGGAGGTGGAGATCACCAAAATGGAGGTTTGACTAAGACAAAACCCTATATAGCCACCCCAAAACTGTTGTTTTTTAGATATTTGCAGGTGCTGTTTCGAGAGGTACAGGTTCAAAACAATGGATCAGAGTGCAGATTTGGATACCCTTTTTGGCAAAATTCTGGGATCCAAAAATAGATTTCCTTTCAGAGACTTTTTAGGTCAATTCTACCCTAGGTCAAAATGAGAAATTCTGGGTCAATGGTGACTTGACTTGAGGGTCAAAATTGAAACTATGTCAAAATGAAAAAATATTTCTGGGTTTTGTCCATCTCTGCGTTTCTATTCCAGATCCGGTCTTAGATTTTCTAGAAACTCAACACAGACTTCAAAAAATGGTATTTCTAGATCTGCTATGATGTGAGGTAGGTATTTTACTCCATTATTCTTAACAAGTATTTTCAAGCTTTACATCCCTTATCATAACAATTAAATGTAAATGGTTGAATATGGCATAAGGTCTCTTTCATATACAAATCTCTATTTTGCAAACCCTATTTAGGAGACCATCCAAATTTACCTCTTCCAGTAGGTTCATGCATGTACTCAATACTTAGAGCACAAAACTCTCTCACATGGTCATGTGGATCAATTTCTCCCATGTACTTGTCATATTTGGGTCTTTCCATGTTGGGAGGAAACATAACCATGTTGATACTCTTGTCAAAAGGAAATGGACATATGTGGTCCAAAGAGTAATTTTTTGTTGGTTTGACCTTTTCTTTTTTGAGTGTTGCAAGTTTGGCTTGCATTAAGGTCAATTGTTTGGTGAGAATAGAAATAGGTTTTGGTACCTATTTCTCTTTTAGTCTCTCAACATCATAATATTTAGGGAGTTTGACTCCAAGAGATGCTAGATGTAGGAAGTACTTCTCCTTATCTTCACCAATGATTCTTTCCAATGTCTTTTGGAATTTTCTACTTTACCTGACCTTGTTGTACTCTTCCTTGGGTACGTCTCCGTCACTATCCGAGTCAAACGAAGGATGGTTGATATGTTCTTCTTCTTCACTACTGTTGTCTTGATCTTTTTGGTTTTGTCAATTGTTGTATTCCTCAAAAGCTCTACTTCATTCTTGATGAGGAGCGCCCATTGCAAGTGAGTCTTGATTGAATAGGGGATTACGGGATGTCTCTCCTTGATGATATTGTAGTAATATAGGAGGTACTTTTGATTCATCAGCAAGATAATTATTGCATCTTGTGTTAACCATGAAAGTTGTATCTCAACTTTGTCAAAGTTTTCCAATAGTGTCAAACAGAGTCTCATATTGTCCAAGTAAGTGTGTCCAAGTAGAAGTTTGTTTCTGTTTGGTGGAAGTGAATGACTACAATGTCAGAGGGTTAGAATGCCCTGATAGTGAGCTGAGAATCAAGAGGTTTTGATAAATGAGAAGACCACATGTTTTGAGACCAATTATGAGAGTCCAAGAGGACATGCAAGGTAGACTCCTAAGAAAGTTGTGAAACAACAATAAGTGGAACAAAAAGAGAAATAGGACCAGACTGAAGAGCCAAAAGGGTATCCAAAAGTATTAAATTTTTCTGAGAAACATGTGTGTAAGGACCCATTGTCCTAGATGTGACTCCTTAAATGTGAGGCTTGATTTTACATATGCGAGCTTATATTTTACCAGATGCGAGCTTTGATTTGCTGAAAGAGAGAAAGTTTCCTGAATGGGAGCCAAGAATGACCAAAAGTGATGAAATACCCTAGATGTGAGCTAGTGCAACCAGATGCAAGCTAAGACTGACAAAAAATGAGCCTCTGATGGTTTAAAGATATTTGTCAAATTTGTCTTGAAATGCGTGAAATTTGTCTGACAAGAGAGGTTTTCTGAGACTTTTCTAGTGAGTTGTAAACAACATGTATGTCAGGGAATGAAAATTATTTCTTATTTTAGGAGTTATCTTTTTAGTGAGTCTTTTGGACACATCAAGCAATGTTCTTTTGTTAAGGGTGATCAAACAATTTCCCTATTCCCTAGATTCTAAGCATAGAATGAAAATCTTTGCTTGTAGACTCAGGTACACACTCACATGCTAATAAGAATATGACCATCACCAAGCACGTAATGGCTCCAGTAATGATGCCATATTAGTTGACTCCAAACGCAAGTGAGGACACAAAATGAAGAGTATCTTGAGGCAATTACTATTTTCCTTCCACAAAGATTATCACCCTTTCAGAGATAGATCGGGTTTGTTTGAATACAAGTGTTTATTATGTTGGGCATATATTTGCTATCGTCTCTCATATAATTTCACAAGGCAAAATTGAGGCGTATAGCCCTATGAGTACTCAAATATATGGAGTCTCGCAAGCAAGATTCTAGTGGATCCGATCTACACACACTCAAGCATGTTCAAGGAATGATGTTGAAATTCCAGGAACAAAACTGACTACATCTTTTGAGGCTTTGGCCTATAAGGAAGCATATTTATTATAGTGAGTTGGAAGGGTTGGCGTAAACGTGTCCTCACTTGGGTCATCCCGAGAGATTTTTCCCTCAACCGGCAGTCCTTCTAATATTTTTGAAAGCAATGAAAAGGATTGGTGATCTTAGGAGTCTAGATTTATAATTCTTCAAAAGAAGAAGAGCATACTCTCCTATTCCATGCCATTTTCTCCCACAAAGACACCAAACATGTTCATTTCCTCAAACTACTTTACTCAAAACTCAATCTCCCATGATGAGTCTTTGATTCTCCCACTTGGAAATAAGAGAAAATCCTCTATTGAGACTAAGTAGTAAGCTTAAGTTCAACTTTTACTTCCTATCTTAAGAAACCACAAAGCATTTGGAAAGAAAATTTGTGTTTTTCAATTTCCCCAAATTAGGTGATTTTCTTGTTCATTTTCTTTTCCCAAAATTTGACAATGAATTTGCTTTGTTTAATTTTTCACAAGATTTAGTGCTTTTCATTGTTCAATTACTATCCAAAAGAATTATACAATTGAACTTGGTCATTTAATCACAAGATTTAGTGCTTTGATTGTTCAATTACTATCCCAAAAGAATTAAACAATGTGAGTTTTCTTTGTTTAATTTACTCCAAATTCTTCTCAAATATTAAATTGACTTTTGAGTTTCTGATTTTCCTTAAAGGAAAAGAGCATAATCCTCTGGTCAATTTAGTAAGTGATTTGAAAATGTGATTAGTTTTAAATCTTTGAACAAATGGATTTAAATTGAACAATTCTACAACCTGCAAACCACAAGTTAGTAGTTACTTTCCACCTTTTTGAGAAAAAAAGGCTCTGACAGAAACCTGCAATCAATAGTTAGGCTATTTAAAGGAAAAAAATAAACAAGGTCACAAGATTAGTGGTTATACATTCAAGTTTGAAAATTAAATAACCAGATGCGACTGCCTTTCCTAGATGCGAGCCTAGATTTCTTGTATGCGAGGCCCTTTCTTGAATGCGATGCTTTGCACAAAAGGTGATACAGAATCTTACCAAATATGATCCTTTACCAGATACAATATAGGATTCACTAGAAGAAAGTTTAGAAACCCGGGATGTGATTTGATTTCCTGTATGCGAGGCCCTTTCCTGAATGCGAGCCTTGATCAACTAAAGGCGACTCTAAACCTGGAAACAGAGAACCAAAATCAGTCAAAATTGATTAAAAAGTGAGGTAAAATCTGAGGATCTGCCCCATGGTGGGTGCCATAAATGTATGTGTATTTTGTGGATTTTCTAGCTTCAACACAACACTTTAATATGTCATTGCATTAGTGAAATAACATGAAATATCAAAGGAACACACACACACACACACACACACACACACACACATCACCAAAATCGACATATTGCTCCCTATCTAAGAAGAGTATGAAATATTCTATAGTTGCCCTCAGATTGTGCATAAATCAGTGACAACATCATGATTAGAATGGAAGATTTAATCTAAATGCAAGACTAAATGCTCAATCAAAGTTCATTTTAGAGCTCCAATTGAAAGATTATAACAAGGCTAAGAGTAATGAGCTTAAATGCAATAAGAAATATCTAATAATATGAGCAACACAAGTTTGCAAATGAATTCTAAAATTAGGGGCCCATTGAGCTCAAAACTCATTCCATTAATAGAATAATTTGAGGAATGATAGGTTAGGATTGAATGTGGAAGAGAGGTTGAGATTGAATCTTTGGTGATCCATGTGAGGTGATCCAAGTGATTTAACTCTCATTGGCAAGGGAATTGACTTTCCCTTTTGCAAGTGAGGAGTTGTAATTAGGATTTATTTAATTCCTTTTTATTAATTAATTTAGCCATGTATTTGATTGTTTTTGATTTTATTTAATTGGCTAAGACAATTAATGTAATTTAGTGATTAGATCACTTAGGAGATTAAATTTGATTTAAATGAATTATACCAATTAATTGAAGAATTGTCTTGACATAATTAGGGGTATGATCACACTTAGGAAAAAAAGGGTCTCTGGTCAGAGCATACAAAATTAGGGTGGTTACACACATAACATTCACTGCAAATTAATACAAATCTTAAAGCAAGATTAAAAGAAAACTCATTACAACATTCGCCAAAGTTTAGGAATAACTCATCAAACTTCAAACAAACTTTATAATGATAAAATACCATTAAATGCATAAAATAACACCAAACCCATGACATAAAGTATAATATGAACTTCTTCCCTCAATATATTTAGAGCCAAATTGTAGCTTCTCAACCCTCTCATGTAACCTGTGACTGCCAAATGTTCTAGCACAATAATAATATTTGAATGAGATTATTCTATTGTAATCCTTGAATCTTGTCTTAATTCACATAGTATTCCTTTTAATCCAATCCTTAGATCACTTGGAAACCTTAAAACATCCATTATATAAGTCTCCTTCTACATTGGTTTATAGCCACCAAAGAAACAATCATAAGCTTTGATAAAATCTACAACAAGAATGAATGAGAAATGAAGCCAAAATAATGTATAAATGAAAGAACTTACAAACCCAAGTTTGGATCCTTTTTCCAAGTTTCTCCAAACTTCTAAAACTTCCAAAGAAACTTCCCATTTCTCAAAATCATACAAAAACCACTAATTTCAAAAAAGACAAGTCATGTGAAGTTTCCCGAATCTCCATGCCAAAAGGTGGGAAGTATTTGAATATATTTAAATCTCAACTAAATTATCAAATTTATGATTATTTCCCAAATTGTCCACTGGTCTTGATTTTCTATTTTGGGACTGCTAACTATTTTTTAGAAAGTTGCTAGTTTTGGAAAATTTTGAAAAAGGGACATGGCAGTGTAACATTAAGAATGAAGCAATAATTCTTTCTTGATATTTATCTAAGAATATCAAACATGAAACAAACAATGAAGTCAAAACTTTGATGGAACCTCAAGAGACAATCTTAGGGTCTTAGGTGTAGGGTGTATCATTAGAAATGATGCAGGGATCCTTGTTTGGAATTTATATAAGAATCCCAAACATGAAAAAAACACTAAATTTGAATTAGAACTGATTTGTGAAGGGTCAAGATTATGTGAATACAATGATTTCAAGGTAATTGACATCAAATTTGATTCAATAGTATGTATCAATTCTATTAAAAATAAAAATATGTTGACTTGGAAGTAATGAAAAATATTGGGATATGATATACCCTCTTAGAGACATTAAACAAGTATACCTTATCATACATGTTTAGAAGACCCAACCGTTTTGCAGATTTGTTTGGCTAACCAAGGTGTTTGATTTGACTGACGAGTTCAAAGTATCGTGCAATATTACTGAGCGGTTAGGTCTTGAAATGATTTTAGAATTAGATAGACATCTACCTTTATAATGGGATGATTTTTATTTTTCTGTGGACCTATTTTAGTAATGCCATCTCATAACATCACAAGTGGGGGTAGTTTTGCAAAAAAATAAAATGACACATTAAATTTGTCTCAAGGGCGAATGTAGGTGTGTCCATGAGAAGTTGACAACATAAAAAATGGACACTATTCAATGTGAAGGATTCAGTATAATAGATGATTAAATTGAACTTGTTAATTGGAAAACACCTCCATGGAAGTCAATTGTATGTGTTCTTAACCAATGTGGTGTTGATTCTAGGGAACATATGTTAGGGAAATCTTTTCACCGCTTCTTTCATAAAAAATAATCTCATAGATCAGACATATTATGTTTTACGATGCTATACAATATGTTGGTCTTTATTTACGTTGTGATTATTGAACATCAACCTTTTCAATTTCTGATATATTTTAAAGAGTAGCCAACTCTTGGTATTCAACCAAGACTGAAAATGACCAATTAACAAGGATGCGGTTCCATCCTTCTACGCTTTAGGTTCTACAAAACCAAGGGGGGACACCCTTAAACACCTTCAAATATTCAGTAAGACATAAATAAACAGAGATCTCACAAAGTCTCAACACGACTGGGAGATACTAGGTGACCGGCTAATCACCCACTGAACATCGACCTTGAAGTGGAGCATGAGATTGTTACAACACCACAAACCACATAAAACATCATATACATTTCAGAATTTATTTTTAATATGCATAACATAGCCAAGACCTAACTAGATATGCATCAATACAGAAGATACTACTCAATGATCAGTGCTTTATCCATTGGGCAATCTCCTTTAACCAAATTCAGAAATACAACAATCAACTTCTATTAGAGATTCCAAGCCATAAACACAATAAATCCAGATCAATACTACTTATAGAAATCCTCTTATAGAAAACCGAATGAAACTATGTCACATCTACAACATCATTTAATTTGATCCTAGATCAGAACTGAAGAATGATAACACATACATAGATAAACTCCATGCAAAGAATAAAAAAATTTAGACTTCACAAGACTGACACCAAGGAGAGATTTGAATCTGGAATTCTCATATTAAGTGTGAAGAATCACATTACTGTACACAAATTTGCAATGAGGAATATATCGCTTCAATAAGCTACAAACGATTAATGAAATTCTATTCTATTTGATACAAAACTAGTACAATCAATACTATATCCCTAATGGAACCATGAAATAACTGGAAACTCCTAGAGCCAGTACTCTGTAACTCTTTGTGGAGACTAGAATTTGGAACCATGTAACAATGGAGGAAATCTGAATATCTAACCAAAGCAAAAGATCTCCAGATATTTTCCTGAAACAACACTTGTCCTCTTGCTTTAACAAATTTTTTGTTGAGTCATTCTTTCTTCATACTGTTCAAACCGATTTGATTCTGCATCAAAATGGACTGCAAAACCAAAATCATCATTTCGAGACCTTTCCAACGGTATTTGATATTTGCTATTTCTGATAAAAATTGCTTCCTTAATCACTAAATAAAATCTTCCCTCGTGTGCACATTCATTTTTAATTTTTAATTTGTATCTCTTTTCAATAGTTAGACTATTGAATTTATGCTGATATATTCTATTTTTTTTTAAATTTTAATACCTGCATCTATCTTTATTTTGCATCGATTTTACTTTAATATTTCCTTACCATTTGATCTATGCATTTATTTAACACTTTAATCCCTTTTTTCTGCATATTGCACCAGATTGCACCACGTGGCACCCTTTGATTGGTTTGAAGATCCATCTGGGCACCTCTGTCACCTGCTTGTGCCACATGTCCATTTCTAATTTGCTTAGGAAGTGCCACCTCTACACTACACAGGATCTTTCCACCTGTCTGGGGTACCACATGTCACTCAGACTTAATGGCTTAATGGGTAGATTTTGAACATCTTCCCATTAAGCCTTTAAGTCAACTGTTGATCTTGGTCACCTCATTTTTCTCACCAAGCCATTAAGTCAACCGTCAATCTCAATCACCTCGGGATCCACACCTAACGTACAAGCCAATTCGCCAACTCAACCTCCACATCATCTCTGCAGGGTCCATCAAAATTTGGTTTTTGTCACCTGTGCACGCTTCCCAATGCATCCATCATTTGCACATGGAGAGCCTCCGGGCTTCTTCTTCAAATCACTTACTGTGTCCTTTTTCTTATAAACATCTGAGTTTGCCATTCCACCAACAACGTGAGACTAAATTTCTGAGTTTTTAAAGTCCTTGCACCTGCGGGCCAAAATCGTGGGGTCCACCACTACATTCACTCTTCCAACTAAGGGGCCCACCCACCGGCCTCTTGGCTCTTACTCACAACACAATGCAAATGTTATAGTATAAAAATACTTTAGTAAAACACCACACGCGTAATGTGAGATCATTCATTTAACCCAGCGCAACTTCCATTGCGTAGTTTAACGCAGTACCTCCTCCTTGTGTTGGCTGCCTTCATCTTTCATGCCTTGCATGTGAGTTAACTCTCCTTCATGTTGTGGTGCTTGAAAGCATCCAGAGCCTTCTCACTTTCCACGCACAACCCTACCTTTCCAATGTCATGTGCTTGTCCGTGCATTACATATGCTTTGGGCATTTTACTTTGAAACATACTTTGCAGCCCCTCCTTCAGTATGCGCAGGTTGTTATTTGTTTTTTACCACTTGAAAAATGTTGCGCAGCTTTGCCATAACCATGTGCAAGTCCTTGTAAACTTTTCACATGCTAAATACAACCCACTGATTCTTCCACATTACCGGTTGACCCACAGGTTGTTGCTCACCAATTTCTTACTTGCCAATTGCTCCAACCACATACTATTGCTCATCCATCTGATGTTAGCCATCTATTGATGCAAATTACTGATCCAATCACCACAATTCACCCATTACTACCGCTGCTGGGTCACCCACGGGATGCTCATCCATGTGCTATTAATCCATCCGTGGCATCCATCCATGTAGCAGCAAATCGAGAAACTAAATCTATAGAAATCTGGACCTTCCCATGTTGATACCACTCATCCGGTCTAATCCATCAAGAATAAGAAGCACGTCACCTACCGCTTATCCACTTTCTTACCCAGTCGCCAAGATTCACCCATTACACCGTTGGTTCACTCACATCGCTAAATTGGCATCCATTTGGGTGTTCAGTCAAACAGCTCACATGTCGTGTCAACACTACCATAGTTTGCATTCATATCTAATTTGTGCATATACAATGGTGTTTGTTCTTTGTACATTTTGCATACAAAATTTGCAGAGAAAAAACAACTTCTGCCCACTATGTTTTAGTCGATCCTCATATCTTGTTCTTTTCAGTCGTGGCGCTCCTTGTGGAGAAAATGGTGACGAGGAAATTGGATTTGCAACAAACTTATTCCACCAGCAAAAGAGTTGTGGAGCTAAATGACTACAATCCTCGCGCTTCTGCCCATCCTTCTCAAATCTGTAATCAAGTGATTTGTAGTTGTATTTCTAACAGTGGTAATAGGAGTAAGGATAGATTTGTAAGAAACGTACAAGAGAGTATAATTCTCCAACACGGTTTTGAAAAGGAGTGCCACTCAGAGCCCACTTGTAAGACGACTCTAATGAGAACACAACTTTAACAATACTACATGTTTGGTCCTTGATAAAATGAGCCTCGTCTAATATAATGCCATCCCATTTGACTAAATGCAGAACTGATGGTACCACGTCATTTGACGAGCCTGGTACCTTGTTTGAGGAGCCTGGTACCTTATTTCCACTCTCCTCAGTATCATCAAGATCTGCATTTTTATTTTTTCCATTGCATCTTTAAGATTTCCCATCCTTAGCAATCTTAACAATGCTTGACACTTTAGACTTTCCTTTACCTTTCATCTTTCCCTCGCTGACATCTACATCTTTATCATATTTATCTTCATCAATGTTTATAGGAGAACTGTTACAAGCTTTTTCCCAAGGAAATTCATCAACTGACTCCTCTCATATAATACATTTTCCTAGACATTGGAGACATGTACTTAAACCCAAAATTAAATCTCAGAAAAATGTTGCCTTCATAGGAAGAGAGATGTGACTCATTGTAGTTTGCAAAACAATCCAAATGAATGACAACCAAGTAGAGTCCTCCAGGGATTAATGCTGCGACTTTATGTACAATTGCTATCAAGTTAAACCGAGAAAACCAGTCCACCCCTTATACTTCTGCAAACTAATATGATAAACCGCAATTGGCCTTAAAAATTGACGAAATCAAGTAACCGGAACATGGCACTGGGCACACACGTTCCATGGTTATCATTCTTTAATATTTCAAGGTGACACTTGACGAAACTAAACAGGTCAAAAGATTTTAAAAAGCCAAGTCGCCTCTTCAGAACTATTCTGCAAATTACCCTGTCAAGTAACAATAAAAGTCATCTGGTTGTGACTTTGAAAACAAGTCAAGTGACCTCCTAAAGACCCGAGATTCTAGATATTGGAAGTATGTTATATGGAGAGCATGAATCCATAAGGGTGACACATGACGATCAACCGGTCACATTTGGAAGACCCTTGAAAGTAGCCACTTGGAACTTACAGAAAAGAACATATGAGGAATAACTATTTCTGCAAATTAAAAGAGTTTGGTAAATTATGCATACGAAACCCTCAGGACTTGAGGCCTTGCAAACTTGAATTAAAATTGGTCTACAATACAAGGGTACCATTTTATTGATAAGACCAATAATGGTATTCAAGATATAACATCACTAACAAGGCCTCCGACTAAACTGTACAATTGATCTGCATTAAACTGTTAGAAACTGCAAACGGAATCAGATTGACAAAATGCCCGAACGGATTCATCATGGCCTAATAATCTTCATGGTAACATATTTCCATGACTACAATATAGGGGAACATTCAATTTTCCATTCCATTCAACCGGGTGCAAGTTGTGAGACTTTAAAGTCAGCAACTTCATAATTCTGCACTTTCACATTATGAGAATCAGAATTAATTGCAAACAGAATAGCCTTGGAAAAATTATCTTATGAACTCATAGGAATATGCAAATGGAAATGGAGACTCGCTCTCATGCTTACAACCTCTCAGAATAATCCTTAGGTCATGAGAGCTAATCCGGTCAAAGCTACAAATATGCAAAGTAGGTCATTTGCTATAACTAGGCAATGTGTAGAATGTAGATTTGAGGTAAACACCTTTAAACAACTGTCTGAAAAACATATCAAATCTGAATTGTGAAAGTTGTAGCCCATTACATTTACTCCATAATAGGGTTTTCACATGTTCCCCCACTAGTATCTCATAAAGATCATCGGCTCATATTTTACTTGCACTTCAAGTAGGCTTCTTCAAAAAGTTTTTAGGGGTACTAACCTTGCCTTAGAGAAAAATTTTCATTGGTCCTCCAAATTTGTGCCAAATTTGAGAGTACCAACACAATCTTTGAATAAGTTTTTCAGGTTGTCTTTTGTGACTGATTTATTATTGGTTTACTATGACATTAATACATTGATAAATCATTTGGTGTGTTTCTTTGACTATATCATCGGTCCCTCCTACATGTACTGAGGTAAATGAATTCCTATCTTCAATGGGATATGTATAAGATTTCAAAGGTTCTTAAGGTGATGCTCCAAGTGGATGCTATGGTAGAGTTTAAGGTGACCAAATGGATGCTATGGTAGAATTTTTGGATGTCCATGATAGAAAGGATTTTTATGATGTTATGGATATTCTAGATCTTAAGAATGTTGACATTGTGATTTAAAAATGGTTGGTTATAAATATAAAAGTAAGGATGAGTGAAGGATGCATGAGCCTATGTGAATTTATTTATCCCTATCTATAGGTTGAGTAATTATTTTTATAGTCCTCTATGATAGGGTATGATTTTTTGTAACTTGATTTGGGGATTCATACATGATTTTTTTTCTATTTCTATGATCTTAAAGATTGACATACCTTCTAGGTGTAATAACTATGTATATAGTTTGAATAGAGATGTGAACTACTAGGGATGAGAATTGAATGAAGTTTTAACTATTTTATATAGACCATGAGACACAAATCAAACTTATATTATCATGGATCCTCTTGAGTCTCATCCTGAAACGCGACTAAGGCATCAACATTGAATGTTTTCTTTGAAATTTTCTTATCGACTAATTTTTAAAGTTTCTTCTCTCTTTTTTTTAATTTTTTTTTTTTTAGGAAGTTGTGACTTTTCTTCCATAGAGAGGTAGATAGAGGTACAAGAGGGGGAGTGAAATGGAGAGAGAGGTCTATATCTTGGGGAGACAAAGATATTGAGATAGAGAGAGAATAATAATAAGGTCATGCTAATGATTCAAAGTTGATTGTCTAAAAATTATAACATATAGAGCTTGGAGGAGAGAGAAGAGAGTGAGATAGAGAAATAGAGATAAAGAGGAGAATAGTGGGAGAGTGATACATCTAAAACTTGAAGTAGACAAAGAGAGTGAGAGAATGATGATATAATCTTATTGATTACTAAAATTCTACTGCCTAAAAAATATAATATCTTCTAAAATTGAGAATTTGTATTATAACTCCTTGAGATATGAAGCCATTCTCAAACATCTAGAAATTATATGCATGAAATATACCTTAAAGTATAAGTAACTAAATGTTATATTTCATGTATATATTTTGATGAAGAGAGCGAGTTTGATATACAATAAGAGAGAGATGAGAGGGAAGAGTAATTTTCCCTTTTTCAAAATGCAAGCACATTTTGAATTGGTAGTGACTAAGCCTAGGATTGGCCACTACAAAGCCATATAAAACACTCATGTTACTTCTTGAATGAGACTGAAAAGTGGTGTTGTTACTTTTTGGTCCCACACATTTCTTCACTTACCCTTGATATAAATAGGAGAGATGAAATTTCAAGTTAGTGATCTAGTTATGACACATTTGAGAAAGGAAAGGTTCCCTCGGGGAACACAAAAAAATTGAAGTGAAATAAGATAGGGACATGAAAGACATTGAGTAAATTATCATCTAATGCATATGGAATAAAACAATCCATAAGGGTTCCCATTAATGGGTTTCATGGGGTTAATTAAAACTCTGTGGTGAACAAGGACGTGAAATGAGATTTTCTAAAAGATGGGTGGATTAAGGTAAATTGTTATGGGGCCTCTATGGGGAATCCATACCCTTAGGGGGAAGCTATGATGGCTAGAGATTCCAAGGGAAACATTTTAGCGATTGACACTAAAAATTTGAAGTATAGTTCAAACAATTTGGTAGAAGATCAAGCGACATTTGAAGGAGTCTTATTAAAAAAGAAATTTGGTGTTGAAAATATTCATCTAGAAGGTGAATCCAAGATCATTGTGAAAGCTTCAGTGCAAGGGAGAGCTTTGGCATAGAAAACTTAAAAATTTATCAAGTCAACTTGTAAAATTTTGAATCCCGTCCAAGCCTTTAAAATTTTGCATTTATATTTCTCAAGTAATGATGTTGTGGAAAATTTGTCCAAGTTGGTCATGTCAGTTAATGATAATAACATGTATTTTTGGGATTGTTTTGATGATGTGGAATGGAGTGAATTACTATTTTTCCTAAATGTTATTCAAGCTGTAGGACTAGCATGGAATCTTCTACATAATGCATTATATGGACATTAAGGTAGTATCTTGGAATGTGAGAAGAATTCAATCTTGGCATAGAAAGTATACAGTGAAGATATTATTGAGATCAAATAAAGGATTGGATTTTTTGATGTTACAAGAAGTAAAAACTACCAATTTCACACTTGACATCTCCCTCAAATGTATTTGGAGAGAAGATTCTACCTTCTCTACCACACATAATAGAGGGAGAGGAGGAACATCTATTCTCATTAGCCCTCATTGGTCCAAACTTGTCTCCAGATGGGGAACTTCACCTTGTAATAGAGCTTTCAATTGATCCTTGAATATAAAGGTAGGGAATTTGGAATATGTTCAGTATATGCCTCCAATGATCATAAGGAGAGAACTAATTTGTGGAAATGGTTGTATCAACTAGAGGAAGTCCTCTGTATCCAGGAGGAGATTTTAACATGGTAACTTTGTTAGAAATAACTAAGAGGGGGGGGGGGGGGGGGGGGAANGGGTGAATCAGTGGCCTCAAAAATATTCCAATAAATCCACCCAAAAACTTAGTACCACAATATTAAGCCTCTAGTTATCTCCAGTCCTACAAGATGTATGCCTTCAAATATATTTATCAAATAACTACTACTCGAAGCTCTTTGTTTAAACCTTATTCTTAATGTTTACCAAATAACGGTCTTTCATTTACCGAAAAATAGTAAATTTCTTAGTGTATACCGATTAATCTAGATTAGTTATGTGTAATGCAAAACACTAAAGTAATGACTCATAAACACATTGAAAAATGGATTTTTAACGTGGAAACCATGTTAAGGGAAAAACCACTTGGGACCGGTAACCCAAAATTTTCACTCTTCTAAAGTGAGCTCGGTGAAGAGCCAAGCATATTAAAGGTTACAAACACACTATTAGGTGTGACCTTGTTAGAGGATTTAACAGAATAATTTGTCACTTGATATCAAGCATCTCTATGCTACCTTCTATGACCAAACCTAGTGTAGTTTGTTAAGTGGTATTTGACATCTCATGCTATCTTCATGATAAAAGTTTTTGATACTCATTGGGATGTATCTCAATATAGAAAGAATCTTTAAATCCTGCTCGGTTAAGAGACTTTCTTAATCAATGGTTAAATTGAAACAATAAATGATCTATTTATACATAGAACTTAGACTTGCTGATTTTTTAGATCTATTGTAAGCTCATTTTACCTTTCTAATCAATGTATCTTTTCAATACCTTTTCTCCACTTCTTTATACTCGCTGATGTTGTACACTATTGCTCGGTGTCTACAAAAACATATAGCTCTTTCCCCATCTTGATTGATTAGGACTGTATGAAGTTGTTCTTCATCAGTTTCTTTTCAGCATCCTCTTTTTCATTCACTCCCCTTAATTCATAATGAATTAAGTTGTCACTTTATAGACATGATATCACCGTTTCTCTCTTCTTGATTTTCTTGTTCTTGGCGTCATCCACAATTCTCGCCAATCTTGAAGTTAAAGCATAACTCCTATTTTATCTCATAGAAACCTTCTTGCCAACTGGATAAAATAGCTTTAAATCCTTTACTTATCTCTGGCTTTAACTTGTCAATTAAAACAATGTCAACAACCAGTTAAGTCTATCTTTAGCTCTGCTAGCTAGATATTTTGTCTTTTTTGAACTCCAGTTAAATTTGTTGTTTTAACTCTTTGATAGCTTTGGTCAACACTTCAGTTCTCCTCGGGATTCTCCATCGGAGTTGTCTATCCGTCGGGGTTGTCTGTCCTTCGGGATTCACTGCAAAGTTCTGATTGTTGGTTAACACTATAATTCTGGCTGTCGGTAATGCTTATGATTCTTGTCTTTGTTAATGCTCATCAGTTTATTTTCTCGTGCATCACTGTGACTTAACTTTCGGTTATCTCTTTCTGTCAGGTTCCACTAGTCGTCGGTGTTTGAAGTCACTTAGTGAATGCTGGTCTTTTATGCATTACTGAAAGCATAATATTTTCTCTCTGATTCTCTGAAGTCTTTGACACTTTGAATATAACCGATTAGATTATATCAAGTTGAAATCAATGACAATATAATCCATTAACTAATTTAATGTCTTGCATTATCTTTCTGCATTTCGGTGATCAACTTAACATCTTCAAACATTCAATCAGTTACATGTCATCAAACTTGAACTCTCAAGATAAGATGGGGGGTAATAGATTGGAGTGGAAGGGAAGTGAACAATTATTTTAGAGTAAGATGATTGGAAAACATAGACTACTTGTCCCACTTAGAGGGTGCAAAAATGACCATAAAGACATCTGGTATACTTGGTGCAATTTTTAGAAAGGTGGAAAAAAGATCTACTCTAGATTTTATAGATTCTATTTTAATCATGATTTCTTTAATTGTCAGAAAGATGATGCAGGAAGAATAGTTAGGATGATCCCCTATACACTATCAAACTATCACCCTATCGCTGCAAGATTCACTCCTAGTGGATCTACTGTTAAGAGTTTCCCTCGAGACAAATTGTTTCACCTTAACACCTCCCTATTGGATGAGGCATGAATCTATAATGCTATGTATATGATCAGATGGTACAATAGAGAAGTTGTGAAACACAATAATGCAAGGAGTAGATGGGCCCAGGATACCTCAAGCTGGAAATATTTGTTTCAAATAATTGGGGGGAAAATGGCTAAGGATGCTAGATGGTTGGAAGAAAAAATTCATGAAGATCTTTCCAGGACAAAGGCTATTATGAAAGATTATCCCTCCTCTAAAGAGGTTACATCTAAATTAACAAAAACTAAAGATACTATTAGAAGGGTGCAGAATGATAAGCTCATGGGAGTCAAAATTAGATCCAAGAGTAAGTGGGTGGAACATGGAGATAGGGGTTCAAAATTTCATTTTAACCTACTCAAACAAAAATAAGCCAAGGTCAATATTGAGGAGATTTGGGAAGAAGGGTCCAAAATTGAGGACCAACAGAGTATTGTCCAAGTTTTTGCATAGTTTTAACAAAAAATCTTCACTTCAGAGGATATTGGGGAAAGGGTGGCAGAAGCTAGAAATAAGATCAAACAAGTAGTTCCTATTAGAGTGAGGGATGAAGACTTTTCCTAGCTCAAAAAACCTATTAATATAGAGGAAATTAATGGTGCTATAAAAAAAATGGAATTGAATAAGGACCTTGGACTTGATGGTCTGCCTATAGAATTTTATAAGAAAAATTTGGAGTGGATTGGACAAGATCTGCTATAGGTGTATGAGGAAGCATTTATACAAGGAACCTAAAAAGGAGAGATTAATAGTGGACTTATCAATATTATTCCCAAGGAGGGTGATAGGTCCCTGATAAAAAATTGGTGCCCTATCACACTTCTTAATGTTTCTTACAAAATTCTAGCCAAAGCCTTGACTACTAGGCTTAAAGAGATCCTTCCCAAGTTTATAAATTTCAATTAGACTGGGCTTGTTAAAGGCATGTACATACTGGAAAACTTGGTTACATGTTGGGAATCCATGGAGTGGGCTAAAGAAACAAACCAGAAAGCATGTATGCTTCTTCCAGACTATGAGAAAGCCTATGACAAGATTGAGTGGGATTTCATCTATTTGATGATGGAAGCATTAGGCTTTCCAAAGGAATTTGTAATAATGGTCCAAACCTTGATGACATGTGCTCTTGCCAGGGTAGAAGTAAATGGTGTTAGATCATATAGTTTTGAATTGACTAGATCTATTAGGCAAGGTTGCCCTCTTGCACCATCCCTATTTGTGATAGTTGCAGATCTAGTAAGCTATTTGATCTTAGATGATTTACACCTACCAAGATTCAGAGGAATACAAATTCTGTAAGGTAAAGAAGTTACCAATGTACAATTTGTTGATGATACAAGACTTATTCTGAGACTAGAGGTTGAGAATTTGAGTACATTTATGAATAAGATGGATGGTTTTACACAATGTCATGTAGTAAGATTCCAATGGACAAATCCATCTTCTTAGGATGGACAGAGGAACCTCCAATATGGCTATCCCATTGGAGATTTAGATGGGAGGGGCCAAACTATCAAGTCAAATATCTGGAAATCCCATTGTTGATAAGCCCAAACATGAAAACAATTTGGGAATGGGCTAACTAAAGAGTAGAAAAGAAGTTAAACAAATGGGATAGCCATTATTTATCCATGGCAGGAAAGGTGCAGGTTTGTCAAAAAATTCTTTCTTCCCATTCGATCTATTACTCCTCAGCTTGGATTTTTTGTCACTACCAGTTTAATACTCTCCAAAAATTATAAGGGACTATCTATGGTCTGATGGCAAGGGTAATAAAAAGGGCATACTGTGAGATGGGAATGGTGTACCACAAAAAAAAAATGGGGGATTAGGGATGAAGGACCTAAGGATTCAAGGAATATCTCTTGCCACTAAATGGATTGTAAAATCCACGAAGGGAGATGAACCATGGAAGATTTTGTTAAGAAATAATATTATAAGAGGTTATCCTAAGAAAGGAAAGAAATGGATGAATTAATCACTTAATGACATCCTTGCAGGAGAAGTTGATTTTAATGTGCAAGGATCAGCTGTGTTCAAATCAATATGGAAAGGTTGGGACTATGTTAAAAAATATATTACGGATAATAAGGTGATTCACTATAATAATTTGATTTGTGGCAACATATCTATATGGTGGAATTTGAAATACAAAGAAAAACCTCTTGCACTACTGCAAGGGTGCTCAACTAGACTATGGAATGAAAAAGGAATCTCCTATATGGCTGATATCATCCAGAATGAAGCACTTATTGGCTGGGAATAATTGAAAGCTAGATTTGACCTACCAACCTCTTAGTTTAGAACTTACTCTATTTTGAATGAAGCCTGTAAAGACCTTGACCTGCCTGTTGGAGTTAATGGGAAGTGTGTACTGAGAGGGGAGGGTGAATCAGTACCTCTAAAACTTTTGTATCCTTTAATCAATTAACCTTTGTGTAATCAATTGTTTATCCAACCATATGATCTATACTATCTTGATGTAAGATATATCAATTCATAAACTTAATCAGACATGTGAACATTCATGAAAATAATTAACACATAACACAAGATATGATATCGTAGAAAAATCCTGTTAGGAAGTAAAAACTGCAGTGGGGATGGCACCCACAAAATCTTCACTATCTGCAGATTGGAAGGGGCCGGTTAAGGCTTACAATTTGATCGCTTCTGATGGTCTACCCTGTTAAGAGTATCTGTGGAGACCTGTTAAAGTATACTCTGTTAATATATTTTTCTACACTATTGAGTGTGCACTCGGTTAAGAGATTTAATAGTTGGACTATTAAATCTACCTTCCTTGAAAGGATTTTTACACTTTGCTTCACTTGTTAGAATGATAGAAAATTACAATTTGACCTAGTATATGCAACCTCCTATTTCTGATTATAGATCCTTTTAAGTTTACATATTAAGATATATCACCTAATGTGATTGAGTAATACCTCTGATTCTCGATAGCCTCTGTTCTTGGTTCTGATAACCAAATTCACCTTTTGTTGTTCTGGTTCTTGAAACTTTCAATTTGATCCATAGATGTGCTCATAGAATTCATTCATCCTCTCTTCTATATTCACACATGTATAATGAATGATTGCATCATCTATTTATAAGATGGATTGACTTCATCAAGCTTCACGTAAAACAATGTTAACTCTAAGATTAGGTTTACAACTTTTCCTTGATCTCCTAGTCTATGTGTTTTAAATCAGTTAGACTGATTAAAACACTTACATTCATGTTTATTCTCCCTAAAGAAATGGTTTTAAAAACAAATCAAGATTCTATAAATAGAATAAGACTATTTTATCTGACATGGAAGTCAGATCCACTTTTTGCGGGCTGCAACTGACTTTCGGCTTCTGACAATCAGTTATGCTATGAAATCAGTTGACTGTCTTTCAGGTTCCTTTCTTGAACTATTCTCTCATTTTTCTCTTTGACTATCTCTCAGGTTGCACTATATCCTGCATGTCGGGTTCCGCTTTATCCTTTCCACTTTGCAATTTTGGGTTACACACAAAATTATGTCATCGGTTTTCTTTGTACTTAGCCATTTTTGGTGATCTCTTGTATCTACATTTTTGGTTTGCTCTTTGTACTATCTTTCGGTGTATGCTTAACGAAAGTGTTGTTTGCATGCTAATGGAAAAATAATGTCATCAGTCTCCCCCTTTGACATTAGTATCAAAAACTGATATGTGCAAAATACTAACAAAATGTTAATTATGTACAACATATATAATCCTTAGTCATTTTATGACTCCCCCTATGTATATGCCGGTATATCATTATTTTCTCCTATGGATAGGTATATTTACATATAATTACTTTCCATCTATACAATACATATACATATCATTTTCCCCCTTTTTTGATATTAAGGGAAAAGGTCTATACCTTATAGCTTATCAAAAATGTGAGAGTGTGAAGAGTTCATGTCCTCCATCATTTTCTCCCATTGTTCCTTCAAGTTCTCTAGATCCATGTGCTCGAGTGTGATCTTGGAATGTATATTGTAGATGTTGTCTGCTACAGATATCTCGAGGGTGGCTATCATTTTCTTTGTTGAACTGATATGCTATTGAAGCAGTGTCAGATTTGGTAGAAGTTGAGCCTGGAGCTTGGTGACCTCTTCCCTGAATTGTGTTTCTACTTCCCACAGTTCTTTCCTTAACCTTTTTATTTCAATGATTTTCTCATAATGCAGCTTTAGTGCATTGTCATTGGTTGTTAATCTATTAGCACTGTTAGCTAGATCAAAATCTAACTTTTCTATATTTTCATTATTCTCCTTAGTGAACTTTTCAATTGTGCTTAGTTGTTGAATCAAGGAAATAGCTTCAAAAATAATAGGATCTAATTCACTAATGAATTATGAAAGATTTACCTTGTTAACTTCCACTTCTTGGCTGATTTTCTCAACAAGTTTTTGTTGGTACCTCTGCTCTTCTCTCTCTTCAATTACCTTCTCTGCATCAATATCCTGCGTTGTAATGACTTCGGTGAGAGTGGCTAGTTGATCAAGCATCACTTTATTCTGATCAACATCAACATCAGGTACAATCTAGTGCAAGATGTCCCTAGTTGTTTCCAATACCATGGAGTCTCGGTGCTGCTTCCTCCGCTTCTCCTGTAATGCCTTCCTCTGGAATATTTCACCGTATTCCTTTAGTGCTTCATAGTCAAGTGTGGTTGAGTCACATTTGGGGATCTCAATGATTTCATCTAAGGTGACTTCCAACTTACTCTTTTTGGATTTCTTCTTCTTCTTCAAAGTTTCACTTGAGTGCAGTACCATAGCCTTCTTCTCGGCTTTGTCTGTGGTACTATATGAAGTTTCTTGTGGTGTTGCCTCTTTTTGTTGTTTTGTTTCAATGTCAGCTTGTCAGTTTCCTGTAGACGTCTCCACATCAACCTTTACATTATCGGTAGCAACTTTGTCAGTTTCCTCAGGAGTGCCATTTTTAGGTTTATCTCCTTCATCAGTGTCCTTAGCTTCATCTTTCTTTGTTTGTGCATCCTTCTCAGTTTTGTCTCCATTTTTTTGATTTGTATCTCCTCATGTAACCTTGTCAGTTTCAGTTACAATATGAGTATCGGCGATGAAATTCTGATCATCAGTGTTGCCTTCATCTCCTGCATCTTTAGGAATGCTTATATCTTTGGTAGGTGATTTGTCTTTTTCTTGAAGTATATTGATGGCTTGCATCAATATTGGCATGTTGCCTGGTATGTTCACCTATGAAGTGTCCAATGTTGTGTCTTGTTTGTCAGTTTTGTCCTTGATAACAGTGACATATTCATCCTTTTGTAGTTCTACTGCTGGATCATCGGTTATGTCAATGACTATGTTATCAACTATGTTGTCCTTAGTGGTGTCCGACCATGTCTCATCTGCAACTTCCAGATTCTTGTTGCTAGTTGTGTTCATTTCTTCTTTATCTAACTCAACTGATGTTTCATCTTCTGCATCTTTGATGATTATGTGTTCTTGAGTTGCTTGAGTATCATCTTGTTGTTGTAGGTCTTTTTCAGGGCTAGCTTCCTCAATAGGTCTGTTGAGTATTTTACTCCATTTCTTGTGACTTTCCTGTTCAAGCTCTATAAGCCTCCCTTCAAGAAATTTGTAGGCTCTCAACTTGGGTGAGAACTCCTTTTTATGGTTCTCCATCATCTCATCAATTTCTTCTTTCTTGGATTCAGGAGGCATAAGAGAAACAAGTACTCTTTCCCTTATCTCATTTTCATTCTTTAATGCAAATGACCATTTGACATATAGTCTGTCCAAGAGTTCCTTTGGTACCAAACTACCTTTGAATTGAATTGGTACATATTTAAACTTGTACATTTTTTCAATGATGGAATCTTCAACTTTGTTCTTATCTTTTGGATCCAGTTTTAATCATCTTCTAATCTTAGAATCTGTGATAGATCTTGAATTTGCAATAGATTTACATACCTCATCAATGCTTTCTGGAACCTTAGTATTTTCTACTTATACACCTTCATCTTGTTCAGTGTCCTCAATGTCTTCCCTTGTCCTGATCATCTTCCTTATTATTTTGTTTGGCCCTCTTTTCAGTGTGGCCGATTTCCTCTTGTAGGTTCTAACTTTTCATTTCTTCAAGGGTGAAGGAGTTGAGTCCTTTTCTGTTTGGCTTCTTGTCCTAGAAGCAGCTGTGGTTCTTTGCTTCTTTGCTGATGGAGGAGGTGGTGAATCTGACTCTGTGGCCTCAAAGCCATTCTTTTTTGCAACTTCATCGATGGGTGCCTAGCCTTCGGTCTCTTCCTCCTTGTCAACTTCTTCTTCCTGTTCGGTTTCTTCTTCTGTTGCCGACAATATTTTATTTAGGTTCTTGACCATTTTATCCTTTTTCTTGTCAATTTTCTTTACAACCAGGCCAGATTTGATTCTTGATTTGGCCTCCTCATAAGTTCTGAACTTAGGTTGTTTCTTGTCTAATGGTTCATTTATCAATGCATTGATTGCCTTGGATGCCTGATCAATATTTACCTCATCTTCCAGAGGTTGTAACCATGTTTTCCTTGGTACAATAGGTTTGATGTATGTGTGGTCGGTATCAACCATAAAACATATTTCATCTTTGAATTTCTCTATAAGTTGTTCAGGGATCCTTACCCTTTTCTGCATTCGGTCCTTGAATCCTGCAAAGTACTCATTCATAACAGTTTCAAAGTTGTCTCCCAGTGATGTTATGTATTCATTGATTTGCATGGTGACCGGTTTTGTGGTATCCCATTTCACATCTCCTACTGATGGAAATGTTTCTTGAAAGTAAAAGAAAATGCACATGATAAGTGATCCAAATTTACATGTATTTGTCTTAGCATTTCTTATTGTCTTCAAGTTTTCTTCTAACTGATTCAGTAGAAGTGCCGACAAATCTAGCTGAGTTCCCTTCTTTACAATATTATAGGTTGTATCTACTGCACCAGATGCTATACTATTCATCCTTCTTGCTTGGAATAATTTTTAACCTAGAACACATGCTCTAAATTTAAGTTCATCATCGGTTATAGTAGATACCTTCAATCCTCTGCCATCACACTTTTCTCCAGTGTTTTTCTCTATCTAAGCCTTGGGTGGATGTTTTAATGCATTTACCTTCTTGGTTATAGGGTAATCGGTGACTGCATGTTTTTTCATCCCGGGTTATCATCTTTGGTTCATCCAACCATAGTTTGTGATTATGCATTCTGCTCAGTACTAACCGAATCCACTCGGTTTTGAATGCCTTCGGAAACAATAGGGCATTAGTGATCCCTTTCACCTCTATGTGTTTATGCTCATCTTTTATGGATCCATCTTTGTTACACAGCTTCTTGTAAGCTTTTTCTACCTCCAAATCACCAATTTCTGCAATCTTGCAGTGGATGTAAGCTCGCACATCTTCGACGAGCGAAACCCTAGCTGATATTCTTGAGAATGCTCCAACATTATCGGGTTGTGAGGCAACCTCAGGGTAAATCTTGTAATGTGGCTCCTCACATACAAAATTCTTGATGAGTTTAACCTCATCCTACTTGATGTTCTTCTGTTTGGTGGTTCTTGAGGTCGTGGCCATTGTTTCAGAGAAATTTAGGGCTTTCCAAAAAAAATGCATAAACAAAGTTCTCGGTTGACGTAGTAACTTACTGTTTACACCTGCAATGATCACTAATCTGTTGGAGTGCTCTGGTCAATTTGAAGTCGCTCTATGATGATTTTTCTATTTTCTCAGTTTTCGCTCTTGTCGCTCTTCTCTGGTTGTGGTGAAGAATGAAACCGTTCTATTACCCTTTTGTAGGTGTTTGCCCTAAAAAGTGAGTCATTAATGCTCAACCACTCCTCGGTGTTTAAAGACAGAGTTCTTCGGTTAAAACATTAACTTTTCTCTTCGGTGACTACATGATGTTTCAGGGTGGTCATTTAACTCTTTGCTTTTACCGACGGGTTTCGGTGTTTTGTTAACACAACTTGCTTTATTACCGATGAGTCTCAATTTATATTAGCAACTTTGATTTTACATGTTAACCGACAAGTTTTGGTAAACATAGGCAGTTTCAGCTTTGGGAGTATATCGATAGATTTTGGTGTGTATTGCCCAATAGAATAGATATCATAGATTTTAACGAGTAATGTCATGATGCATCTTTACTTATGCTAATTTTGACATTTTATCAACATATTATGGAACTGATGTAAAATGATAACTTGGGGTAATGCTGTTCCATTCTTACTTGTTTTGCTTAGGTGGGGGTGGTGATGTCACCATTTGCATTGCTTGGTCTAGCTTCATCATTGTTTAAAGCTTTCCTCCACATTTTGTCTCTCATTCTTTGGATGTCTTCAATGGTGTTTCCATTGGGATATGTGCTGGTCTTTGTCATTCGGTCTCTGCAATCTTTCTTGAGATGACCAACTTTATGACAGTGTAAGCACGCCATTCCGGAATTAGTCTAGCCTCTAGAATTTCTTGTCCACTGTCTCATATAGTTTGCAGCTATGTGACCAAATCTTTCACATGTTGTACAATTTTTCCAAGTGTTGTAATCCCATACATACTAGTTACTGACTCTTTTCAGTTGATAGGGAGTTTCTTGACCTTTAGGCTTCCATGCTTGCCTTTTCTTTTTCCAGCATTCAAGAGTTGTGTGCCCATTCATTTTACAAGTAGGATAGTATTTGTCCATGTAGGTTTCCTTCTTTCGTTGTTTCATCTCAGACTTACATTCATATGCTTTATGTCCTTTATTGTTACATTTATAAAAAAATCCTATGAATGAAGATGTGGATTTAGGAATACCTTTCATTTTGCCTCTGCATACATTTGATGTGTGGCCTTGCATTCTACAATGATTGCATGTCAGCTTTCTTGGTCTTGGATTTGCATAGACATTCTTTGGATCAGCTTGATTTGATGATTCTCCATTCTTGGTAAAGCCTAGATCGGTGTTGTTGTTGACTCTTCGTTGTCCTTCAAGAAAGTCATCCATTCTTTTATTTCTTTCTTAAGCTTTCTTGATAATTTCATTATGTTGCTATTGAATTCTTATTTCATGTTTCAACTTTTCATTTTCATCTCTTAGCTCACCAATAGCTTCTATTCTTTCAATGATCTCACCATTTATTCTGTTTGCCTCTTGACTCATAAGAATAATCTGATTTGTAATCTCATGGTGATGCTCTGTGAGTTTATGTATTTTAGATTCTTTCTCTTGTAGCTTTTTTGTAATATTCCTTCTATCCTCAATAGCTAGTGTTCTTTCTTGTTCTTCTTGTCTAGCATTGTTCATGACTTCAATTATCCTTACCATCTGTGTCTCTTGACCGATTTGCAGAGATTTCACTTGTCCAGCTAGATGTTGGTTGATTTCAGTTAGGCTTGTGATGCTCTCGTCTAATGTATTTGATGCTTTGCTTGTAGTTGATCCCGATGACTCAAAGAAATCTGGTATCTCTTCTTTATGGTAATCTATTTCATTACAGCGAGATGCCATAATCTTTGTTTCATCTAACATTTGTCTCATCTTGATTCTAGCTTCTTTATACTGCTAATAGATTATCTAAATTTCTAGCTTCTGATTTTCAATACTTTTGTCAAGTTTGTTCTTCTCCATTGTGTGATCTTTTCTCTTAAGCCTTTAAGCTTTTCCAAAGAAGAGACTTAGCTCTGATACCAATTGTTGGAATTAATGGGAAGTGTGTACTAAGAAGGGAGGGGTGAATCAGTACCTCTAAGACTTTTGTATCCTTTAATCAATTAACCTTTGTGTAATCAATTATTTATTCAACCATCTGATCTATACTATCTTGATGTAAGATATATCAATTCATAAACTTAATCAGACATGTGAACATCATGGAAATATTCATGAAAGTAATTGACACATAACACAAGATATGATATCGTAGAAAACTCATGTTAGGAAGTAAAAACTGAGTGTGGGGATGACACCCACAAAATCTTCACTATCTGCAGATTGGAAGGGGCCGGTTAAGGCTTACAATTTGATCACTTCTGATGATCTACCCTGTTAAGAGTATCTATGGAGACCTATTAAAGTCTACTCTGTTAAGAGCTTTTGCTACACTGTTGAGTGTGCACTCTTAAGAGATTTATAGTTGGACTGTTAAATCCACCTTCCTTGAAAGGATATTTACACTTTGCTTCACTTGTTAGAATGATAGCAAATTACAATTTAACCTAGTATATGCAATCTCCTATTGCTGATTACAGATCATTTTAAGTTTACATATTAAGATATATCACCTAATTTGATTGAGTAATACCTGTGATTCTCGGTAGCCTCGGTTCTTGGTACTGATAACCAAATTCACCTTTTACTGTTCTGGTTCTTGAAACTTTCAATCTGATCCATAGATGTGCTCGTAGACTTCATTCATCCTCTTTTCTATATTCACACATGTATAATGAATTATTGCATCATCTATTTATAAGATGGATTGACTTCATCAAGCTTCACGTAAAACAATGTTAACTCTAAGATCAGGTTTACAACTTTTCCTTGATCTCCTAGTCTATGTGTTTTAAATCAATTAGACTAATTAAAGCACTTACATTCATGTTTCTTGTCCCTAAAGAAATGATTTTAAAAACAAATCAAGATTCTATAAATAGAATAAAACTGTTTTATCTAACGTGAAATTCAGATCCACTTTTTGTGGGCTACAACTGACTTTCGATTTCTGATAGTCGGTTATGCTCTGAAATCAGTTGACTGTCTTTCGGGTTCCTTGCTTGAACTATTCTCTCAGTTTTCTCTTTGACTATCTCTTGGGTTGCACTATATCCTGCACGTCGAGTTCCTCTTTATCCTTTCCACTTTGCAATTTCGGGTTACACACAAAATTGTGTCATCAGTTTTCTTTGTACTTAGCCATTTTCGGTGATCTATTGTATCTGCATTTTTGGTTTGCTCTTTGCCTTGTCTTTCGGTGTATGCTTACCGAAAGTGTTGTTTGCATACTAATGGAAAAATAATGTCATCACTGCCTAATGATTATTATGTAGACAATAGTTGCCACCTTCTTTTCAAGTGGTCGAATGCCCTCCTTGTTAATGACTCCTCCATTTTCTCCCATGTGAACGCCTGCTGGAACCTTTGTCTTGAATCTGTTGGGTGGACCAAAATATTCAGTAATATGTGGACTTCCCTTGTTGAACCAAAAATTAAGTGTGCTTCCTTAATACTCCTCTCTTGCATGTGTGCTTCCTTTGGTGACTTCTCTTGCATAAACTTCCTCTCAAACTCCCCAATGACGATCCTTCTATTTGTAGCTTTTGTAGACTCCCATAGTTAGTTTCTCATGTTTTTTTTACTGTCGTTTTGCTAAAGAGATTTGGAAAATCCTTGGTTTCTCTGACATAGTTAATTTCTCCCTTTTTGAGATCTTGTCTGGTAATATTAAGGGTCTTAAGAAGTCATTTAATAAGTTTTTGGCCTTCTCTCTGCCTTAGTCATGTGGCACATGGAAATTAAGAAATGATAATGTTTTTGGTGGATTTTCCAAGAACCTTACCAAGTCTCCGAGGAGGCTCATATTTCATAAAATTGATGTGTAGGAAACAATTGTCATAAAGATAAAGAAGTATAAGCTCGATGACCTATTCAAAGATGGTATGGTAAGGATTGGCTCTTGGGAAGTCTCTCATGGCTTCACTTGGACACAGAAGAATCATGAACTTTCCCCATTCGAGAAAACTCTCCATGGCTTTGTGGAGGAAGTAGCAGCCCACAAAAATGTGGAAAAAATGTTGAAAGGTAGCAGAGAGCTTAGGGTATCAGAGTTGTTCCACTTGCAGCTATACCAACAACAACTATTCCTTTAACTGTGATACTTAGGCATTCGTATGAACAACACATTAGGAATGACAGGATCCTTAGGTGAATGGAAGGACAACATGGCTGGATGGTGTGGTTCCCTCATAGGGAGGGAGATATATTGTGACAACTCATGATGGATGTTTCTTTTTGTTTATGCAGTACTGAACTCCTTTGATATGTAATGTAATTTCTGATATAGATATTGTTGATAGGTACTACTAGGCATTTATGTAGGATAATTTAGAATCTATTTTTGGTCATGTAAACTTTCGACATATATGTGTGTGATATGTTAGTATGAATACAACACCTATACTGAACTTTTTATGACAACATATATCCTTAATATAATTTTTTATTATAAAATTAAATATATAAATATTAAATAATTAATAAAAAAAACATATAAATATTTCAAACCAACCTTTTATATATACTTTTTGTATTACTAATAGATTGTGTTATCTTTATTTTTTATTTTTTATTTTATTTAATTTTTATAATTTTTATAAACATATATATTTGTTAATATATATTTATATTGAGAGATTTGAACTCACCATTGCCCTTCAAACTTATATCATCCCTCTTCTCTCTTTGTTATATTCAATTTGTCTTCAATTTTTACATATATTTACCAATCAATAAGAATATTTCAATCACAAACCACATACACCTAACCAATTTTAATACTAAATAAATAATAATAATAATATAATATCTGGGATACATTGATTTGTTCACAACAAACTTGCTGTTTTACTCTCATGTAAACAGCATGTCATCGTACCAGCTCTGCAAAAAAGCAATGGGAAGATTCGAACTGTTAACCTCCCGACTACCAAACAACAGCCATGAACGCGCACAAACAAACCCTAACGCCTTTACAGCATAATACAAAATCTCTTCCCTGAATTCCCCCCACTGCTCTTAGTCTGCAACAATTGCACAACAATGGAAGAATTCTCTGTATTTTGCTCGTTACTGAGAAGAAATAACCTCAATACAGACATCGGATTGGCACAAGAAAGAAAAGAAGCAAAGTTTCAAAAGATACAAGATGAATCGTCCTTCAACCAAATTTCGTAAATATTCTTCTGATCCATCTGGCAAAGCGAAAGCCTGATTTTCCAGTACGAGCTCGAGCACCATCTGCAGGTTTCCCGCAGTGAAAATGAGTTTCAATGGAGTCGGTGCTCCTGCGGTAACAAAACATGCTCTGTGCAGAAGGAGAAGAAGAAGAAGCAGAAGCCGCTTCGCGCGCCTCCATAATATTATTGTGAGAGCTTGTCCGTTCAAGTTTGTTAGGAATCCCCCACACAATTCCAGAGGATCCCTGCCTTCTGAACGAGACGTCTAACCTGTTCAATGAAGCTTCTGCCATCGCAAACTCTAAAGAACCTAAAGAAGAAAGAGGAAATAAAGAAGAAAGAAAAGGTTTTGGACAACGGCCGACACAAAATAATGAATCTTTTGAGATTCGAACTGCCGATTTCGTCTGTAACAGGCGATCGACTTACCGTTAAAAGGAGTTCCGCCAGATGCAGAAGCATCACGCGTGCCGCCTCCCACAGCGCACAATTTCATCAGCGTCTAAGCATGCGGACGGTGAAATGCCCGGTTATTGCATATAAATTAATGGCGATATTTGATTTCTTCATTGGATAAAGTGAATTGTGACCGCCATGGCCCCTGATGGAGACAAAAAGACAGAAAGATTCCTTAACATAAACTATCATAGCTTTCAACTTCTGATTGCTGAAATTCCAAAATCATGTTTACAAATCCCTGGTTATTGGGGTGTGATCTTTGATATTTCTGAGGAGAAAAATCTTGGTGTAAAGATTCTCGTGATTTTCATGCAAATCATCCTTCACAATCTGTCCCACAAAGGTTATCAAAAGTAAAAATCATTGTTTCGGTTTCCAGGATAAAGGCCGACAATGAAGAAACATCATACGTATTGTTCACATGATTGTAAGTTACATGGTGCATTTGGGAAGGATTCCAGAAGCACATTTTACTAAACAACTCTTTCCAAAAATTTTCTATTAAATTGTGATATTATCATCATTTCAATTAGGTGGCTTTTGAGTCAAATTCACCATGACCCGTAATTCATCAGTAGTGATCCAAGGAAATCACCCATCTTTCATAAGAATGGAATATATATATATATAAGCTAGTAGTAGTCGCGATGTAACATCGAAGACATTATATAAATTTTAATATATAATTATATTAGTTATATTAGAGTTAGGGTTAGTATTATGGTTAATGTTAGCATTATGATTAGGGTTAAGGGTCTAAATAGAGTTAGGGTTAGGGATAGGGTCTAAGGTTTAGAGTTAGGATTAGTATCTTGGTTAGAGTTATGGTGAGGTTTAGGGTCAGGAGTAGGGGTTAGGGATAGGGTGTGGTTTAGAGTAAGGATTAGTATCATGTTAAGGGTTAGGGTTAGGATTAGGGTTAGGGTTAGGGTCAAGCATTGAATTAGGGTCAAGGTTAGGGTTAGGGTGCAGGGTTTAAAGTTAGGATTAGTATCATGGTTAGGGTTAGGATTAGGGTCAAGGGTATGGGTTAGGGTGTACAATTTAGAGTTAGGAATAGTATTATGTTAACGATTACGGTTAGAGTTAGGGTTAGGACTAAGGTTAGGGTCAGGGTTAGGGTTAGGATCTAGGGTTTAGAGTTAGGATTAGTATCATAGTTAGTGTTACCTTTAGGGTTAGGGTTAGGGTTAGTATTAGGGTCAGTATTAGAGTAAGATTAGGGTCATGGTTAGTGTTGAGATGTAGGGCTTAGGGTTAGTATGAGTATCATACTTAGTGTTATAGTTATGGTTATGGTTATGGTTAGGGGTTAGGGTTAGGGTTACAATTAGAGTTTACATAATGCTTACGGTTATTGTGAAGGTTAGCATTTAGGGTTATAATTTATAGCATGGTTGGGGTTAGCATTAGGTTTAGAGTTTGGTTAGATTTATTACTTTGACTAGGGTTAGGGTTAAGAGTAGCATTACAGTTAGGATTTGGTTATGGTTATGGTTTATGATTATGGTTAGGGTTTAGACTTATGATCAAGAATAATATTAGGGTTAGCGATGAGATGTATGATTTAGAGTTAGGATTAGTATCATACTTAGTGCTATAGTTAGGGTTAGGGTTAGAGTTTTCATAATGATTATGGTTAGGGTTTAGACTTATGGTCAGTGTTAATATTAGGGTTAGGGTTTAGTGTTATAAGCAAAATAAATTAATATAATTAGGGTTAGGGTTAGCATTTATATCATGGTTAGGTATAGTTTTTTTATGGTTTACCATTTACTATTAGGTTTTAGCATTTATGATTAGGGTTTAGCATTTAATGAATATGATTATGGTTAGAGTTAAGGTTTAGGCTTATGGTTAGGGTTATAGTTACAATTATGATTCAGTGTTAGGTTTAATGTTAGGGTTAGAATTTTGTGTTATAGTTAGGATTATGTCATGATCATGAGAGAATATTACATGTTCTCCATGAGTGGTCTGAACCATTGGAGGTGGTCTAAATAATATTCCATACACTTTTCATGTTTTAAGACTTGATATATTTATGATGAAATATACTTTATTGATATATTTATGATGGATTATACTTTGTTGATATATTTATGATTGATTATACTTTGTTTCAATATCTTTACATACTTTGAATAGTTAATAAATGGTTGTTACTTCTCTTTTGATTAGAACATATTATTAATGACCTTGTTTATTTATTAATAAGACAATAATATTAGTGATAGTATAATAGTATGTGAATAGGTCTTTTATCAAATTTGGAAATATTAGGAGTCATAATTAGTATTTTTAGTCATCGACATGTTAGAAAGATTTCTTGGATAAATACATAATCATGACTTTTATACTTAATTATTTATTTGATATCAAGAAAATTAAGTTACTTCTTTATTTTGGTAATTTGTATATTATCCTTTAATAGATTATTTTCATATTTTTAAATTTTAGTAATATTGTGACAACCACATTATGGAAGTATCAATTATGTAAAATTTGGTCCTATTAGTTATTATAACTTTACATACTTTGAATAGTTAATAAATGGTCGTTACTTCTCTTTTGAGTGGAACATATTATGAATGACCTTGTTTATTTATTAATAATACAATAATATTAAGGTTAGGGTTGGATTTAGGGTTTGGTTTGTGATCTTATTTGAGATTACAATTATGGTTAGGGTTAAGGTTTAATGTTTGGGCTAGGATTAGTATTAGGGTTTAGGGTTTAGGATTAGGATTATCAGTATGGTTTGTTGGGATTAATGGGAAGTAGTACTGAGAGGGGAGGGGTGAATCAATACCTCTAAAACCTTTAACACTTTTCACCTTACTTCATTAGCAATCAATCTTTATTGTATTACCGACCAAATCTGATGTTCTTTCTTATGCATGTAATATTAATTCATAAACTTAATTGTACGTAACATTCATAGAAACACTCACAAAAGTAATAGACACATAACACAAGATATTATATCACAGAAAACTCTTGTTAGGAAGTAAAAATTGCGGTGGGGATGGCACCCACAAAACTTCACTATCTGGAGATTGGAAGGGGGCTGGTTAAGGCTTACAATTTGATCACTTTTGATGATCTACCATGTTAGGAGTATTAATGTGGAGACCTATTAGGATCTACTTTGTTAAGAGCTTTAGCAACACTAATGTAGTGTGCACTCGGTTAAGAGATTTACAATAGGATTGTTAAATCCACCTTCCTTGAAAGGATTTCTTAAGTGTACTACACTTGTTAGAATGTGTACAATCTGTATGACCTGACTGCATGCAATCTATAATTACTGATCACAGATTCATTAAAGCTTGCAGTATATGAATATCATCTATAGTGATTGATTAATAACTTTTCTTGCTTGTTGGTAGCCTTGGTTCTTGTTCTTGAAAACTGATTTGATCTTTGTCTGTGCTTCTGCATGGATTCTCTTGTCTGAACCTTAGATGCTCCCAGAGGCTACAATCATCATCAAACAACATGTTCACAATTTATTGAGCATCTATTTATACAATTTCTTTGACCTATTCTAGAATCACACATTACAATGTTAACTCTAGATCCAAGGTATACAACTTGACCTTGATCCTTTAGTTTGCATGTTTTAAATCAGTTAGAATGATAAAAAAAAAATTACATTGCTTTTCCCTCAAGTAATGGATTTAAAAACAAATCAAGAAGCTAAATATAAAACTTTAGTGATTTATCTAAGGTGGAAGCCAGATCCACTTTTTCGGGATGTAACTGACTCTCTGTATCTAATTGTCGGTGTGAACTAAAATTCTATCATTGTTCCTTCATTGAATTGTTCATCGGGTTCCCTTGATCTTTCGGGTTCCACTCTTGATTTTTTTGTCGGGTTGCATTGTTGGTAACTTGTCAGGTTCCTTTATCTTTTCTGTCATCGGTTAATACTAAATAGTGTTGCATCGGGATGCTTTGTATTTAGCAATATCGGTAACCTTAGCATCAGGTAGTGTTGTGCCCTGTCTTTCGATGTAGTATAAAACGACGATGTTTATCATGTTTTTCCTTGCATATACTAATGGCAAAATATAATGTCTTCAATCTCCCCCTTTGACATTAGTATCAAAAACTGATATGTGCAAAATACTAAAGTGTATATGACTCCTCCTAACTGTATGCATTGGTATAGTATAAGTATATGTACATGTATACTTACCTTTGTTCTATACATTCCTCTTTCTTCATAATTTTTCCTGTTTGTTTATGATATAAGATTACTGACTGTACATATCATTTCCCCCTTTTTTATAATCATGACAAAAATGTACAACTTATAAGTTGTCAAAAATGTGACAAAAATGTGCAACTTACAAAGTGTCAAGTATGTGGGAGTGACTGTTCCTGATATCTTCCATCATTTTCTCCCATTTCTCTTTGAGCATTTCTAGTGCCATGTGCTCTAGTTCAATCCTCGCATGCATATCATAAATTTTGTCTAGGACAGACATTTCTGGGGTGGCAATAAGTGTTCTTGCATGTGACATATGGTGTTGCAGTAATGTGAGAGTTGGTAAAAGTTGAGCTTGAAGCTCATTCACCTCATCTCTGAACTTTGTTTCTGCAATTTGAATATCATGTCTCAGCTTCATAGCTTTCTTGAGCTGGTCATGATGCAATTTGATTACATCTTTAGTGTTTGTGAGACCTTGTGCACTAGCTTGAAGATCAACATCAATTTGTGCTATCTTTTCGGTATACTCCTTGGTGAGTTGATCCAATGTGCACAATTTTTGAATTAAGGCTATAGCTTCTGAAATTATAGGGTCCAATGTGCTTACTAGTTCAGATAGCTTCACCTTGTGCAGTGCCACTTCTTGGATTATTTTCTCTGCTAACTTGAATTCAAATTTCTTTTCAAGTCTTGCTTCCATAGCCTTTTCAGCATCTATATTCTGAGATGTGATAGTGTCAATGAGAACCACTAATTGATCAAGTATGGGTGTTTCTTGATCAATATTTATATCAGGTAAAATTTGCTGGAGGATTCCTTTTGCAACATCTAGTACCTTTTATTTTTTTGTGGCCTTTCTCAACTTATCTTGGATAGCTTTCCTTTCATAAAGTTTAGCATACTTTGTTAACTCAGTAGGATCCAATGTTCTAGGATCACATATTGGAATCTCAATTATTTCATCCAGAGTGACTGGATTTTTGTTCTTGCTCTTCTGTTTCTTCCTTGAGATTTGTGTAGAAGCAGATGTATGAACTACCATTGCTAGTTAATTTTTTTTCTCTGAGGTGCTCAGTGAAGGCTTTGTAGATGAAATTTCTTGTGCCTTCTGCTCATTGTTCACCTGTCGGTTAGGTGAAGACGTCTCTTCATCAACTTTGGGTGTATCAGTAGATTTCTCTTCTGTTTACTTTTGTGGATCATCTATCTTTTCTTCTTCACTCTTCTCCTTCTGATTTTCCTCTTCTACTTGTTTTTCTCCTTCTTTATTTTGATCAATAGACTTGTCTTGCTGATCATCGGTAGTAGCTTCTTTTGTAGTTGTATCTTTAGATTCATCTTTTGTATCCTTTGTTTCTGCATCACCCTTGTCTTTGGGTATGCTTGTATCTGCAGTAGATTCTTCATGTCCTTCAATCAAATTGATAGCCTTCATCAATACTAGCATATTGTTTTGTGTGCTCACCTGTGTTGCATCTGTAGTTATGTCTTGTTCGTCGGTTTGAGCTTGTTGAACAGTGGCATCTTCATCCTTTTGAATTTGTTCTTCAAGGTCCAGTCCTATTATTTCAATGATTGAAGTGTCTGGCCATGTATCATCAACAACATCCATGTCCTTATTTCTTGGTGACTTCAATGCTTGTTGCTTTTCTTGATCCTTAAGAGATATGAATATTACATCATCATCCTTCTTTGGATCCTTATCATAATCATAGTGAGTGATCTCTTGAATGTCAAGATCATCCATGAATTTATCTAAGTCAATGGGCTCAATATCTTCCATATTATCCAAAGCAATATGCTCTGGACTTACTTTTTCTTTTTGCTCCTCTATATGAGGTGTCTCGGTGAGAAGTAATGGATTCTCATAGCTTGTTGATTCTGCAGGTAGACCAAGAATTTCTCTCCATTTAGAATCTATCATGTTGTCAAGCTCTAAGAACTTTCCCTATAGCTCCTTGTAGGTTCTTATCTTTGCCACAAATTTGTTGGAATGCTTTTTCACCATTTCTTTTATCTCTTCCATTTTGGATTTGGGAGGCATGAGTGTTACAAGTATCCTCTCCCTTGCTTCCTTTTCTGAGTTCAAAGCATAAGACCATTGTGCTGAAATTCTATCACTCAGTGGTTTGGGTATTTTGTTAGAAAAATCAACTGGTACCTATTTGAATTTAGCCATAGACCTGATTATTTCATCTTCTATTTTATTTTGGTCCTCGGGCTCCAATTTTACCCATTGTCTAATTTTCCTATCAGTCATGGTACCCATTGTAGCAATTAATTCAGAAATATCATCAATTGTTTGAGGGGCTAAGCTCTTGTTAGCTGCTTCAGGCTCATCCTGTTTTGAGTCTTCAATGTTGGCTTTGGTTCTGATGAGTCTTCTCCTCCTTTTGGTAGGTGTTGGCTTTTCTATTTTTTTCTTCCTCTTATAGGTCCTCACTTGACCTTTCTTAAGAGGTGTAGTATCTTTCTTTGCAGTTTGGCTCCTTTTCCTCTGAGCTACTATAGTCCTTGGTTTCTTGGTTGGAGGTGGAGGTACATCAGACTTTGTGGATTTAGAATATGTTTCTTGCTTAGCTTCCTCTTCGCCAATGGAACCATGTCCCTTGGTGTCCTCTATTTTTTCTTTCTCCTCCTCATTTATCGATAGCAACTTCTCAAGATTCTTTACCATCTTGTTTTCCTTGTTGACAGTCTTCTTTATGACTAGGCCCATTTTTATTTTAGTCTTGGCCTCTTCATGTCTTACAAATATTTTTTTCTTACTGTCAAGTGGTTCATTCAACAATGCATCAATTGCATTTGTTGCTTGATCTATGTTTATCTCATAGTCAAGTGGTGGTAACCAGGCTGTCCTTGGTACAACTGGTTTAATATGAGTAAAATCTAAATCCACCATAAATCATATCTCTTCCCTATGCATTTCAATTAACTATTCAGGGATCCTTACTCTCTCCGTCATCATTTCCTTGAAATCAAGGAAGTATTCAGTCATCACTGAATCAAAGTTGTCACCTAGTGACTTGATAAGGTCATTTATCTATAATGTGACTGGCTTGGTGGTGTCCTACTTCACTTTTCCAATTGAAGGAAAGTATTCTTGAAAATAAAATAATATCCACATTATAAGTGAGAGGAACTTACATGTGTTTGTCTTGGAAAACCTGATTGTTGTCATATTTTCATCAAGTTGCTTCAGTAGGATCTCACATAGATCCATTTGTATTCCTTTCGTGATAATATTGTAAGGTGTGCTTACTACTGTTGATGCTATGTTGTTTATCCTGCTAGCTTGAAATATTTTGTACCCTATGACACATGCATCGAACCTTAGTTCCTCGTTGGTGATGGTGTTCACCTTAAGTCCTCAGTTATCCCATACAACATTGGTGAGTTTCTCAACTTCTGGTCGAGAGGGATTCTTGTAAGATTTTAGTTTTTCTGTTACTGGGTAACCTGTTATAGCATGTAATACACCCTTTGTAATCTATTTGGATTCATCCAACCATAACTTCTGATCGTGCATTCTTCTTAGTACTAATCAAATCCCGTCGGTTTTGAAAACCCTTGAGAAATAAAGGGGATTTGTTATCCCTTTTACTTGCAAGTGCTTGTGTTCTTCCTTTAGGTTCCCTTGATCATCACATAGCTTCTTATAAGCTTTATCTATCTCCAGATCACCAATATCAATGATCTTGCAGTGGATATACGATCTAATGTCTTCTATCAACAAAACCCTAGGTGGAATTTTTGAGAATGTGCCAGAATCATCGGGTTGTGAGGAAACCTCTGGACATATCTTGTATTTTCGTTCCACATAAGTGCTATTCTTGATTAACTTAATGACATTCTTCTTTTCATTCTTCAATTTGGTTATTCTTGAAGTCGTTGCCATTGTGTTTCAAATTTAGGGCTTTTTTTAAAATAATAACAGAGTTCTCGGTATGCTTGGTACTTACTTCAATCCGTGTAGCTTGTGAGTGATAGGTTTGGAGTGCATTGGATCGAGTCAAGGATGCTCTACTAACTACTCTCTTTTCACTCTATTTTCTCTCTGCTCTGTTTTCTAAATTTGTGTGTGAAGAATGAAGTGCTTCCTTCGAGTATTTATAGAATTTTGCCCTAAGTCTATCATAAATGCTCAACAACTTGTCAGGTCATGAAGACAGAGTTCATTGATTAAACTCTCAAGCAATAATCTCAGTGTTGACAAGATGCTTGGGATGGCTGTTAAGATTGTTTCTTTCACTGATGGATCTCAGTGTAGTGTCAAGACAATATTGTAACTTTGCTTCCTTACCAACGGGTTTCGGTTTACATTAGCGACTAAGCCTTTTTATGTGTTGACCGACGATTCTTGGTAAGTGTAGACAACTCATCCTTTTATGTTCACCGATGATTTTCGGTATGTGTTTACCGATGGGGTTGTTTTCTCAGAATTGTAACAAGTAACATAATATGCATCTTTATTCATGCAGATTTTGACTATCTATCAATTTGT
>MU227368.1:144968-164329 GCA_018584345.1 Thuja plicata | reverse complement strand
ATAATATGCATCTTTATTCATGCAGATTTTGACTATCTATCAATTTGTATAATGGAACTGATGCAAAATATGACTTGGTGTACAGTGTAGTTCCATACTTACTTGTTCATCTCTTAGGCGAGGGTGGTGATGTCACCAGATCCATGGGATGAGGTGTCACTGACTACATTTCTTGGTCCAGCTTCCTCAATGGTTGAATCTTTCCTCCACATTTTCTTTCTGATTTTCTTGATGTCTTCAATGGTGTTACCATTTGCAAAAGTGGTGGTTTCTGTTATTCGGTCTCTGCAGTCCTTCTTTGGATGTCCAACCTTATGACAATGTAAACATGCCATTCCAGGGTTGGTCTAGCCTCTAGACCTTTTGGTCCATGTTCTCATGTACTTTGCAACAATGTGACCATATCTACCACATGTTGTGCAGTTTATCCATGTATTGTAATCCCAAACATATGAATTACCAACTCTTCTCAGTTTATATGCATTTTCTTGATTTTTGGATTTCCATACTTCAATTTTCTTCTTCCTGCATTCAAGAGATGTGTGCCCATGTATTTTTCAGGTGGGAAAATACTTGTCCATATAGGTTTCCTTCTTTGGTTCTTTCACCTTTGATTTACATTCATATGCTTTATGTCCTTTCTTGCTACAATTATAACATTGTCCTATGAATGTAAATATGGATTTAGGAATACCTTTTCCTTTGCTCCTACAAGCATTTGAGGTGTGGCCTTGCTTTCAATAATGATTGCATTTCAGCTTCCTTGGTCTAGGATTGATGTAGGCATCTTTTGGATTGGCTTCATTTGATGACTCTCCATGCTCGGTGTACCCGTAGTGCAGTGTTGGTGTTGGGTCTTGTTTGTGCATTCAAGAATTCATCCATCCTTTTTGTACTTTCTTCAGCTCTCTTAATCATGTCATTATGTTTTTGATGAATTATAACCTCATGCTTTAGTTTTTCATTCTCTTCTCTTAGTTCACCGATAGTCTGTATTCTTTTAATGATTTCCATATTCATTCTATTTTCTTCTTGACTCATAAGAATAATTTGATTTGTAATCTCATGGTGATGCTCTGCAAGTCTTTGTATCTCGGAATCTTTTTCTTGTAGCTTTTCTA
Source organism: Thuja plicata (assembly GCA_018584345.1). Classification (NCBI taxonomy): domain Eukaryota; kingdom Viridiplantae; phylum Streptophyta; class Pinopsida; order Cupressales; family Cupressaceae; genus Thuja; species Thuja plicata. Next base: position 163,208 of record MU227368.1, on the reverse strand, counting down.
TGATCTTTCTTCTATCATCAATATCTAGTGTTCTTTCTTGTTCAACTTGCCTAACATTGTTCATGACATCAACCATCCTTACCATCTGTATCTCTTGACCAATTTGCAGAGATTTGACTTGTCTAGCCAGATGTAGATTGTTTTCAATTAGGCTTGTGATGCTTTCTTATGGTGTATCTGATGCTTTGCTTGTATTTTATCCTGAAGACTCAAAGAAATCTAGAATCTCTTCCTCATGATAATCTATCTCATTACAACGAGATGCCATATTCTTTCTTTCATCCAGCAATCGTCTCATGTTGATTCTAGCTTCTTTATACTGTTCATGGAACATCTAAATTTCAAGCTTTTTATTCTCAATATTTTTATCAAGTTTGTACTTCTCCATTGTACGATCTTTTCTCTTAAGCCTTTAAGATTTCCAAGAAGAGACTAGGCTCTGAGACCAATTTTTGGGATTAATGGGAAGTGTGTACTGAGAGGGGAGGGGTGAATCAGTACCTCTAAAACTTTTAACACTTTTCACCATACTTCATGAGCAATCAATCTTTATTGTATTACCGAACAAATCTGATATTCTTTCTTATGCATGTAATATTAATTCATAAACTTAATTGTATGTAACATTCATAGAAACATTCATGAAATTAATAGACATATAACACAAGATATGATATCACAGAAAACTCGTGTTAGGAAGTAAAAACTGTGGTTGGAATGACACCCACAAAACTTCACTATCTGCAGATTGGAAGGGAGCCAGTTAAGGTTTACAATCTGATCACTTCTGATGATCTACCCTGTTAGGAGTATTAATGTGGAGACCTATTAGGATATTCTCTGTTAAGAGCTTTAGCAAAACTGATGTAGCGTGCACTCAGTTAAGAGATTTACAATAGGATTGTTAAATCCACCATCCTTGAAAGGATTTCTTAAGTGTACTACACTTGTTAGAATGTGTACAATATGTATGACCTGAATATATGCAATCTATAATTTTTTATCACAGATCCATTAAAGCTTACACTATATGAATATCACCTTTAGTGATTGATTAATACTTTTTCCTGCTTGTCGGTAGCCTTGGTTCTTGTTCTTGAAAACTGATTTGATCTTTGTCTGTGCTTCTGCATGAATTATCTTGTCTGGACCTTAGATACTCTCAGAGGCTACAATCATCATCGAACAACATGTTCACAATTGATTGAGAATCTATTTATACAATTTATTTAACCTATTCTAGAATCATGCATTACAATGTTAACTCTAGATCCAAGGTATACAACTTGACCTTGATCCTTTAGTTTGCATGTTTTAAATTAGTTAGACTAATAAAAACAATAATAATTACATTATTTTTCCCTCAAGTAATGGATTTAAAAACAAATCAAGAAGCTAAATATAAAATTTCAGTGATTTATCTGACGTGGATGTCAGATCCACTTTTTTGGGATGTAACTGAATCTCAGTGTCTGATTGTTGGTGTGAACTGAAAGTTTGTCGTTGTTCCTTCTTTGAAGTGTTTTTGGGTTCCCTTGATTTGTCAGGTTCCACTCTTGACTGTTTCATCGGGTTGCACTGTTGGTTACTCGTCGGGTTCCTTTGTCTTTTCTGTCAGTGGTTAACACTAAATAGTGCTGTGTCGAGATGCTTTGTATTTAGCAATATCGATAACCTTAGCGTCGGGTAGTGTTGTGCCCTGTCTTTTGGTGTAGTATAAACCGACGGTGTTTATCATGTTTTTCCTTGCATATACTAATGGAAAAATATAATGTCTTCATGGTTAGGCTTTACTTCATGGTTAATATTATGGATGAAGTTAGGGTTTTGATTGGGGTTAGGGTTATGATTAGTAGTAGGGTTACCATTAGGGTTAGGATTTACATCATGGTTAGTATCATGGTTAGAGTTAAGGTATTGATTATAGTTAGGATTACATGGTTAAAAATTTACGATTAGGATTATTGTTAGGGATACAGTTTATATCATGGTTAGCATTATCGTAAGGGCCAGTGTTTAGGTTTAGGATGATTATACTTAGGTTTAGGGTTCATACCTGATTGTAATTATAGTTAGTGTTAGGATTTTGAATAGGTTTAGGATAGGGTTAGGCTAAGACTTTAGGTTTACCCCATGGTTAGGGATAGGATTAGGTTTATTTTTGGGTTATGATCTTATATAGGATTATGGTTTAATGTTTAGGGTTGGATTAGTATTAGGGTTTAGGGTTGCACTTACATTTAGGTTAAGGTTTTACATCATGGTTAGTACTAGTATTAGTGTTAGTATTTTGATTAGGACCATGTCGTAGGGTTACTATTAAGATTAAGATTAGGGTTAGGGTTTAGGATTGGGATTACGGTTAGGGTTAGTTTTTACATCATGGTTAGCATTATAATTAGGGTTAGGGTAAAAAATTAGGGTTTATAATTGAGAATAGGGTTAGTAGGGAATAGGATTTATATTATGGTTAGTGTTAGGGTTATATATAGAAATAGGGTTAGGCATAGTATTATGATTGCAAATAGAATAAGAGTTAGGGTTGGTTTTAATATTATGGTTAGGGTTACAATAGGGTCATATTAGTTTTATAGGTAATTTTAGGGTTATTATTAAGGTTACACATAGAAATAGGGTTAGGAATAGGGTTATGAATGAAAATAGAATAAGAGCTAGGGTTGGATATAAGATTATGGTTTGGGTTACTATTAGTCTATTATTATAGTTAGGGTTCAATATAGAAATGGGAATAGACATAGTTTATCATTTGAAATAAAATAAGAGTTAGTGTTGGCTATAATATTATGGTTAGGGTTGTTATTAGAGTTAGGATTATGGTTTTTAGTTATTATTAAGATTAGGTTAGAGTTAGAGTTTACATCATGGTTGGGATTAGGGTTATGGTTGGAGATATGGTTAGGGTTAGGATTAGAATTCTAGTTATGATTTACATCATAGTTAGATTTAGGTTTTTATAGGGTTAGGGTTAGGTTTAGGATTTGTATTATGGTTGGGTTTAAGGTTAGGATTTTGGTGTAAGAACATGGGCTCTGATACCAAGTATAATGCCCCGCCAGGGAACCCAAGAGAACTAACCTAAACATGCCACTAAGTTAACATGATAATTTTTTTTTAAAATGTTTACAAACAATAATTATAACAATGCGGAAGCAACACAATGAGATACATGACATACACATAAATACAACTCGAACATAGATTACAAAACTCAAGGGTTCCTTGACGTAGAACTACTTAAGAAAACTAATCTATGAAGAATAAATATAAAGAAATAATCATAACAAATACATCAACAGAATCCAATAATAACCATCTCATATAATAAAATCACATATACAATTGATACCCAAGGTAAACATAGAATCAACATCCACTGCACAAGTCGCAGGGTATGCAATAATACATAATAATACAACACATCCTCTGAATAGATGTTAACCAATATACATATATGGTACAAGTATGCAACTCATGAAACTGAACAAGTCTCCAGAAGAATAAGAAGGTAGAACTGCAACAAGGGTCATCCAAGCATGAAGAATAATGTTGGATCTCAATGGTAATAAGAATCACTACCACTTGAACTTGTGGAACGAAAGGTCCACTCCTATCGTACTAAGGAGATAATATCAAGCCCACTCACACGGGTATACAACAAGAAGGTAACATCAAAGGTTAACAAAAATCATATAGGAAATGCATAGGAAGATCCTAGAAGCTTTTTGTAACACAATAAGGAATATATACAATACCAAAGGCACCCGACACACGTAGGATAACCTAAGATGTATATAGGAAGGTTTCATCATATACGTCTAACCCTTAATTTTTGTCCTGGTAGTCTCACTGGACCCCGACACTCAAGTGACCATACATGGTATCAATGATCTCTCAAACAGACAAAGTCACTAACTATGCCAGACACACACCCCTCAAGGTGGCAAGCATCATCTCATCCTCCATCTTAGCCTATAATAGCGCTCAAGCATGGGTGAGGAAACACATCTTATTAGTTCATTTTAAAACCCCCATTAATCATTATGTTATCACTTGTTAAGATTACTTATAATAAGTGATCCTGGGAGCCACTTGCAGGCCCTAGTGATTATTTAAAGCCACCCCTACTACACAATTAGGTAACCTACCATAGGCTCATAGATCCTACAAACATCTAGAAATGGTACAAATAAAGATAAAACCAAATCTAGTTCCCCACATAATAACATGAATGATCATACAGATTTACACTCTCAGAAAATTCATAAAAAACATCAAAAAGAGATACATAACTCTCAAAACTAGTTCCTGCCCATACAAGAACTATTGGTTCTCAATTAACCAAAACCACTTAAACTACTCTCAAGAATCACATAAGAAAAGTTTAGACAAACTAGGTTGGGTAAAAAGATCGAGACCAAAATTGATATCGCATACACTAAAAACAAACAAGACACCATAAAGAAACATAAACCCCAAAACCTCTGGTTTCATAACCTAAAAGTTGACATAATTCCCAGATACAATAGCAAATAATCCACAAAGCACGCAATGACATACATATCATAATAGAGGTCGCAGTTTGACTAAGAAAAGCTAGTTGTCTATGAGATTACACGTAAAAGAACTCATGCATAACCATGATTGAAAGTAGTTAAGAACACCTATAAATATATAAAAGCGTTCAAATCAAGCATGCAAAAGATCACTACATATAGATTGTGATCACATAAATAAAACAACTCATGATTACATAAATAAATCAGTTCAATAACTTCATTCTTAACTAACAATATCATTTCTAAATCCAACGATATTAAATAACAAATCTTATCAAAATGAGTAATACCTAGAATTAATATTAACAATAATATTACATATTACTATTCTTAATTAATAACTATTATTAGTTAACATAATAATAACAATAATATTAACTTTATTAAATATTAATAACAACTTAATTAAAAAAACTATTAATAAAAATAAAACTAACATAATAATTAAGAACTATTAATAATAATTTTTTTATAAAATAAAATAATTTTTATTAAAAATAAAACAATTTTTAATTTTTTTTAAAAAAATTATAAAAAAATCTAAACTTAAAAGTTTGGGGACGGGCTGGGCCCCGTACCCCACCCCCCCCATACGCTCTCTTCCTTTAAGGAAGGGGCTGCGGGGCTGCAGCGACCGACAACAAGTTTGTCATGCCGACAACTTTGGTTGTCACGCCAACAGCTTGGCTTCCGCACCCAACATGTCGCGGGCCCCATGGGGAGTGGGGTGGGGTTAAACCCTCCCCCCAAATCATTTTAATTTTTTTTAATAATTAATTTAAAAAAAAAATCCAATTAACAAGCGCACCATTCAATAATTTTTATTCATTTATATTTTTTTTAAATTTTAATTTTAATTTTTTTCCTTTTTAAAAAAATAATATTATTATATTATATTTACTCAACCATAATATAATTAAATTAACCAGTCTCCATTTTTACAGCAACATGACATTTTTTTTTTAATTTTCTCTTTAATAATATAAAGGTATTTTTTGAAAAACAAAACCATACAACTTAGGGTAAGATTCATTTTTAATATAGGAAGGAAAAATAACAACTCGAAGGGCAAATGATAACAAATTTCCCTACAACATGCAATTGATGCAACCAAGGGAAGATATTAATTTTAAAATTAATCTTTATTTTAAGAGAGTTTTCAAGCATGAAATTAACTCTTGGTTTTCTCTTCCTCCATGCAGATCTAGATCTGGGATTTGGACAGGAGCCTGGTAAGGGTATATTTTTCTTCTTTTCAAGGTAAGGGATTTACAAATTTGAAGGCTAAAATCTATTTTGGCAACATTATCAAATTTTCTCACAAAAGAAAACACCATTCACAGATCTAAAACCCTAATGGAAGTTTTAAAAACTAGATCACATCAAATGAAATAGCTGATACCCATATTACAACGAAAGCATTTTAAATGAAACCCTTAATCCCAAAACACAGATCTGTCATGCACTCATGAAGGAAAAACCACAGAATTGACCCAATAACCTATTCTTCCAATTTTAAGCAATAAAAACACATAATAACAAACAAGGAAGATTCAAACACAAGATCTGAGCATTCCAGATGCATAGAAAACATGGATCTGGAAGCTATAATTATCAAGATCAAGATCCTACCTTAGTAACTGATGTGAAGAACCAATTCAAATTCAAAGCAATCAAGAATCCAAAATACTCCTAAGCTTTCAACAAATCTCCAATCACCTGAATTCTCCTTCTCCCCTGATTGAACAACCTCCAAAATGGCTTTCAATTCAGAGATATGGAAAACCAAATAATTAGGTTTTCAAAAAGGGAAACCCTAATGAAATATTAATTATCTAATTAAAAATAAAATAAATTCTTTACTTTTAATTTCACTTAAAACAATGCACAACTCAACTTTACAATATAAAACAAAGTCACAATTGAAAATGCATGAGAATATTTCAATTTAAATAAATCATTAATCATGCAACTTAAAGTAATACTCAATAATTCAAGTTGCACAATTAATTACAATATTTGAATTTAATATTTATTAAATCTTACTTATTTAAATCAAGACTTAATAATTAAATCAATTAATTAAATATATGTATTTAATTAATATTTAATTATTAAATAGCCATATATTTAATATATCAATGTTTTAACCTTATCAAAGGTGGAATTATTAATATTAATATATACCATAATTACTCATTAAATAAAATAAGCTAAAAGCATCATTAAATCAACTGAAAACCATCCAAATAGAAAAACAATTGAAACAGACGCACAAACACACACAGCAAGGCTCGCAAATCCATGTCACTTGACAGATTCAGATAGGATAGTTAGTCAGATTCTTTTCCAGTTCTAGGACAAAATAAGGGTTTATGGTAGGGATTTAGCCATGAATATTATCTCCCCTCTCTTACCATTGAGACATAGCGATAGGACACACTCACTCCTGCCAATTCAGGGAAGATGTAGCCCGACATCTGCAAACTTGTCATCACAAAGATGAACATATTCATACATATAATATAACAAACAATGGTTGAGACTAGTTTATCATGTGGATCTCGCCGAATCAATTCACAACCTCATCTTTGTATTCAGATATTTTCATCATCTCAAATAAAGGAATAGAAATTTTCACCTGAGATAAAGAATTTGATATAAAAGAACTACTATTGGGAGTAGATTTACTGACCATTGGCTTCTCTTTTGGCTTTGTCAGTTTTGGAGCTTGATGATGAACTACCTATCGACCTAGTTTTGCGATATCATATTTGGTCTTTAGTGTGTCTAGGTTGTTGACCTTCTTCTTTGGTGCTTTGATAGATATTCCAGTAGGTTCCCTTGATCAACATTCATTGTTATATTCCCCAGCTTGTAATTACCCTTTGCATCCTCAATTGTTGCAATAGTATATGCTTCTTTCTCCTCATTTGTTAACCTCCTAATTACTGGAAACTCTCATTTTTCCTATCACATTGATATACCATGTTCAGATCATCATGGTTTACACTCCTCATCAGAAGAACTATAATCATCTCTTCCCCACATGGGTTCAGATGAGACATTATTCAATATGGGTTGTTGGTCATCACTCTAATCTTCATCCTCTTGCAGGCTCTGGGCCACAACACAATTATAAAAAGAATGTGGTAGTGTTCAATATTCACACCAAGGATTTCTCTCCACAAAATATTTGTTTCTTTTCATTGGATTAGGTGTTTCTTTAGCATAACTTTGTTTTTCAGGTTTACCATCTTTTCAACTAGTATTATAGGGCATATCTTGCAATCTAAATCTATCATTTTTAGGGAATGATGGCCTACCATTCCTACCTTGTTTCACCTTTAGATATTTTAGAATATCTATGATTTATTTTAAATCATCCCTTTTAGGGGCCTTTGAATTATATAACTTTGTATCATCCCTTTTATTTATCCTTCCAACAACCTTTCAGTCATTTTTGATAGTAGTAGAAACTTTGAAATCTTGTTGCAAGGTTGCTAGTCTTTGTGATCTAATCTCATAATGTATTTTTCTATAAAATGCACTAAGATAGAAATCAATCAAGAAAGAATAAAAAATCCTTGTGTCTCTCGGTATTCTATTCAAAACTTTATTAAACCTTTTGTTGAATTCTGCAACTGATTCATTAAAATTATTTTTTATACTAGTCAATACATGAGATGTGAAGGATGCATCACTATGGTCACCAAACTGATCAATGAATTGATTTAAAAAGTCACACCAGCTTGAGATAGATTCATCAAGCAATCCCCTATACCATTCAGCAACATCTTTAGTTAATGACTAGACAAACAACTTCATGAAAACATCCTCATTATTTTCCTCTAATTCTTCAATAATGTTTTTTAAATTTATGGTATGTTGCTCAGCAGATTCCACTCCATTCCCTAAGAATTTTGGAATGGCATTTATTAATTCGTTTGATATAGGGTTTGGGTACCCAACTATCCCATTGAAATATAGTTGCCTATATCTCTCTATCACCATAGGAGCTCTTCTTCCTTGGCCCATATTATGGAAATTCCCATTCTGCCCTCTAGGAATTTGGTGATTTGTGCCCCGGTGATTTTGATCATCCCTATATTGATCTCCCATGTTTTTTTTCCTTGGGTTACCTTGATTATGATTTTCTCCATTGTTTTTTTTTTCCAACGACCACCCTTTTCGTTGCCATTGTTGTTTCTCTCACACCTTCCTCTGCTTTCTTGTTCAAACAATGGATTATCATGATTGCAGTTAAAAACTTGATCTCCATTTTTTTTTAATGTGGAGGGTTATATTTTGGCACTCAATCCCTTTTTGGTGTTATCTTTTCTCTTGTTCTTTCTCCATTATCATTATCATCAGGTGTCGAGATTAAATCACTTCCTTTTATCGCTAACCTATTCAAGGCCTCACTAGGCAATCTTCTCAAAGCTTTAGCAACCTTTGGATTCCTTCTACCATATTTGGTTAGTTTACTTAACATAGAATATATAGCTTGATCCTCCTCATTGTATTCTTCTATCTCTCCTTCAGCCTCTTGCATTCGATTTTGATCTTTTGTGTCTTCAAAGCCAAAGGGATTACGATTATCTTCAAAATTATTCAGATCTACTGATTGTTTTTCTTCATTGAAACAAGTGTTCTCCCTATCAGTGAACCTCTTGTGTCTATTGTACATCATATATGAAACTTTTTTTCTTCCTTTTCTTGTACTTCTACTCAGATCTAGTTCAAGCTCATCTTGATGTAAAGATCTCCTACCCCACATGAATACTATAAAAAATTAATCTTACTATATCAAGTATGTAGATTGGCCACCTTCTTTCCTGAAGGAAAATACTTACTGATTTCTAAGTCCTCTCTCCCCACCAGAGTCACCAATCTGTTGGTTCTCAAATCAATAGATTGGATTTCCTATGGACTTTCCGATCCAATGTTGGGAAACCCAAGTGATTTGGCCAACTAGAAAGTCTCAACCAAAGGCAAGGATGGAACTTTTTCAATTGTAGCTCTGCAGGACCAAGGCTATTAGGCCTATACCTCAACCTTAATCTATTGGTTGGAGGTTTTTTTATAGAAAATAGAATACACTTCAAACCCTTTCTCTCAAGTATGGCAAGGGAACTTGAAAGAAATCAAACTATAATCAATACAAAATAAAGTGCAAGACTAAAAATTCTTTTGTTAATTGTAAGAATGCTTTGAAAATATGGGCTTGGAATAAAATAAATGATAACACAATACTTTGAATAATGCATCGAATGACTATAATCTAATAATTAATATGACCAGTGCCTATTTAAACTTGGGCAATAGATTCAATCCAATTTCAATCCTATGTACAACCTTGCAAGATTGTATATATTTCAACACCATAAACTATTCAAATGCTATAGATGCAGAGAAATTAATCCTATTTATACCCTTGATAGTTCAAATGAGTTTAACTCCCCTAGTTAGGAGACCAATTGAACAAGAAGCTGGAAACTCTATCTTTTCACGAACTCCAAATAGGGATATGAGACATATAAAATATCTACACAAGCGTTGCAAGAATAGAAATTAAACTTCCTTAAATAATTTCAAGGGACTAATTGAAATGAATTAGACTTTCTTACCGCAAGTGAGACAGAAAAATACATATCTTTTATTGATTTTGAAAGAATAGTACATTCAATTTCATGTTGTAGTTGTGATCAAATTCTATAAGCTAGGAATAATAATAATAATCCTCTTTCACATGGTCTTGGAATCCCTATTTGTATAAATTCCAAGGGATGCGTACAAGATTCAGACCAATGTGTATCTTCATAACTAAAACCTAACCCTAACATCAACAACTGAACATCATAGTTACAATGCAAACACTAAACCATTAAGAAATGATTTTCATCCTTGTTTGAAAATGGTTGGAATTCATAATAATAGTCGCTAGCATATCATTTGTGAATTATCTGAGATAATTTAAATAATAATTCTTTGCTATGATCATTATGGTGCTTCGATCACATGTTCATCCATAGACAACCATAAATACTCTACTTGATAATGGATATCATCAATGGTATCCCGAACTACTTCATCATTAAGAAAAAAATCACTGACAGTGTCGACCATCCTCTAACATTCTCCATCCTTGTAAAGATTCTTTCAAGGATGTCTGCATGTGATCATATTTCTTAGTCCTTGAAGATCGCATTATCTCATCAGCAGATAGATCCACGGTACTCAACGTCCTCAAAACCCTCCATGGAAAATGATAATGACGTATCAAAATAAGAGACAAAACCTTAACTGGCACAAAAATATAATTAATATATTAAATAGACACAAAGAAATCCATGTCAAATCTTCCACCCCAAGTATTTTATCTTTTTCGTCATTGAGGACACGTGTTATCGTCACGTGATCCCACAATGGATAAAGATCATTGAATTTTTTATTGCAGGATCACAAAAACCATCAATCCTCGTTGTGCTTTAATCACCAATCATTTCTCAGAACACTTGCAGGCCCAAGACACATGTCATCATCGCGTGATCCTACGATGGATAAAGATCATTCACTTTTTTATTGCAGGATCACGGAAACTGCCGATTCTCACTGTGCTTTAATCCCCAATCTTAAAAAATGACATGCATCCTCATAACCTGCTCAACCAATCAGATACTGTCAGCTTTTATCCCTACTACCTCGCTACTCAGAACACTTATGGGCCCAGGACACGTGTTATCTTTGCATGATCCCACGATGGATAAAGACCATTTATTTTTTTATCATGTGATCATGGAAACTGTCGATCCTCGTTGTGCTTTAATCATCGATCTTTCTTTGTTTAATTCTTGGATCAATGTGGGATAACATTTCTAAGTACAATGCTAACAAAACACTGAACAAAGCAACAATTTTTTGTGACTATGGTGATGCAAGTGATGATTTCCGTGGGAGATGAGGCATAATCATAGGGATAAAACCTGCAAAAACACAACATAGATATGTGCAAAGATATGATAACAATGAAATAAAAAAATCCCGCGAAGACACATGCAATGGCTATATTTATGAATTTGAATATGAGACTAAAAGACACTAGGGCGATATAGAAATTTAATAATAGCATAATTCACGAAATAGAAGGCTGCAAAATATATAAATCACAGTGATATAGGTATAAAATATGCTTCCCTAAGTTATCTGGATATGCAAATTTATCTGTAAATTGGGGTTTCACCACCCTAAACATTTGTAACTCTTCAATCATGATGCTAGATTAAGACTATAGACCCTAGCAACACTTCTAACTGTGGTTTTTCCTGTCCTGGGTTTCCATATAAAAAATTGTGCAATATCTTATGTGGTTCCATTTTTTCTCAAGTTACAGTTACTTTCAATTTTAGTTTGAAGATTAAAAGGTTTTTAATTGCACTAAAATTAAATTTTACATATACTACTGATTTAGCACCCCCACCCCATTCTTAGTAGTAGCATTGTGTTGTTCAATGTTACAGAGGTGATAAAGGAAAGCCAAGGAAAGGGAGCTTTTGAGAATGCATAAAAACCCCACAATTTCTATTTGAGTAGCTTCACTATATTTTTTATTTGGCGTGAAGTGCATACAAGTAGTTTTAGTAATATGAAATAAGGTATCACTAGCATCTTCCAATACTAAGCAACTAGAAGTGAACTATAAGGAATTAAAACCCCATAGTTTTTATTTAAGGGCCTCTCTTCTACCTTATCCCACCCATCTAATTATTTATAATTCCGCCCATTCTATCTCTAAGAGGAGTTGGTCTCTCTTTGCCACTAAAAATGCATAGTTGGATGAAGGAGAATTTATAGGACCTCAATACTATGATATCATCATCCTTATTAAATTAAAAAAATAGTAATAATTGGAACTAAGAAATGTGAATACTCTATTCAAAACTACTTTATGGACTTAAGAAGGGTTTCTCTCAAAATCAAAATTCCTCTTTATTGAAAATGTCTATAGTTACTAAAGTACTTTGTTATTAATTTAAACTTATCACTACATATCCATAATACATTTAGTCTAATTTCTTTCATATCGTTGAAAATAGAAAATGACAACAATCACATTTAAAAATATATAATCAACATCAATCATGTACAATCAACAACAACAATAATAAATGAGATTTGAGAATTGAGAAGAACAATAGCAATTAGGATAAAAAATTTAATCAACATTAGGAATGACTCATGTACAATAAAAATTAGTAATAATAATTGTGAATCAGAAATTTTCAAGCCCGCAAAGTTATAAGTTGGCTTGTGCTTCATTTTCCCTTTGCGGAAATCTTTGTTGAAAGCTATGCGCGAACACCACCTGTCGGCATGATGTGTATTTAGATCGGGCTCCCTCCCCTCATTATTGTGTGTTATTCTTGTTTTCCACGAGTCAACATGGATCATTTCTGTGTGACTTTTTATTAGTGGGATCTGAGCGTTGCAGATAACTTCGCCTAGTGTACCACGTGTCTCTCTCATGTGTTTCTAAGGAAAATCCATCTTTCACTACAAAGGAGACTTCACACCTACCTACCACATATCCCACCAGTAGCTTCCATGTTGTGTGTCGTGTGGCTCTCTGTCGAGACTTTAAGGATTTTTGTCTCTTCTTATATGGGAAGCTAGTAATTGAAGGCCACATGTCTTTCCTCATTCCAGCTAAAAGAATACATGCACTCCACACCTGCATACTATTTTCTCACGTGTTTCCACATATTCTCAAGCTCTTGTGCATCACAATTTTAAAAAATTTGCTACCCTATTATGCGTGAAGTAGCAGTTACAGAGCATGATGAGTGATTTTTTTTTACTAACAGATCAAGATGGGCTAGTGTTAGTAATAACTGAGAGTGCAGGGGGGGGGGGGGGGGGGGAANGGGGGGGGGGAGGTGAATCAATGGCCTCAAAAACTTATCCTTAAACTTAACCACCAATTAATAAACCTCATATTATTATTTCCCTATAAGATGCATGCCCTTAAATACTTATAATGATCAACTGTCTATCGGTTTTCCTTGTCTATCCTTATTCTCCTTGATTATCGATAAGCAGTATAACTTTTTACCGAAATACAGTAAATATGCAGAGTATACCGATGAGTCCAGAATGAATTATGTAAGATACAAAATAGTAAAGAAATATATCATACACACATATAACACATGGATTTTAACATGGAAACCTTGTTAAGGGAAAAAACCACTGGGACCAGTACCCCAAATTTTCAGTCTTCTGAAGTGAGCCCTGTTAGGAGCCAACCCTGTTAAAGGTTACAAACACACTGTTAGGTGTGACCTTGTTAGAGGATTTTATACATATAGGTTGTCACTTAGTATCGGGCATATAATGCTACCATCCTTGAATCAGCCTCTCTCTTAGACTTTCAATAGGCATCGGGCATATCCAATGCTACTTTCATGAATCAAACTATTTGGCACTCCTTGGGATGTACCTCAATATATAGAAGACTGTTAAGTCCTGCTCTGTTAAGAGACTTGATGCTTCAATGGTTAAACTGAAACAAAATGACCCGTTTCTAATGCAACTTGAATTGAAGATTTTTAGATCTATTTAAGTACATTACCTCTCTGATCAATGTATCAATTCAATTATTTTGTGCTCTATACTTTTTTCTCTGTGATGTTGTGCTTCCTGTTCGTCGGTGTCTGCAGAATTCCTTAGCTCTCCTTTAGCTTAATTTGATCAATACTATATGAAGTTGTTCTTCAACATTTTCTTTTTAGTATCCTCTTTTTATTCACTCCCCTTAATCCCCTTTTCATGTGATATGAAAATGAATTAAGCTTGTCTCTTATATAGACATGATATTCACTATTTCTTGATTCTTGATTCTTGATTCTTAATTCTTGGCGTGAAGAACAATCGAGTCAATTTGATTTAAAGCATAACTCCTGATTTTTCTTGTAGTTATCTTTATGCCAACTATATAAATCAGCTTTAAATCAATTACTTAACTCTGGTCGAATAAAACAAATAAAACAACTAGTTAAGTCTATCTTTAGCTCTTGCTAGCTATATATTTTGTCATTTTCTGAACTCTCTATTCCGTTGGTTAACTTTTTAGCTAGTTGTCAGTTACAACTGCTAGTTCCATTGGTGTAACTCTAGTTAGCTTTGAGATCTCCATCCGTCGGGTATCATTGGATTTTTTCTCATCAAGGAACTCTTTCTTCTGCTCGTTGGGTATCACTGTGACTTTTCTTCTTTTCCTTCACCGATGGTGTGCACTCCGTCAGTGTTGTCTGTCACTTAGTGAATACTTGACTTTTATGCATTGCTAAAAGAATAACCTTTGTTCCATTGATTCTCTGAAGTATTTTGGCATTATGTATGTGACTGTATAGATGATATCAAGTTGACATCAATGACTATACAAACCATTAACTGATTTAATGCCTTGCATTATCTTCAACTTAACATTATCAAACATTTAATCAGTTACATGTCATCAATCTCTCCCTTTGGCATTTATGGAAACAAACTTATATTATCATACTATACTATTTCTAATACAATATGAAATACAACTGTTGAGATTCATCAAACTACCAATCTCTCCCTTTTGTCAACCGATAAATGTCTGAACTTTGGTAATCTCTATTTTAGCTTAGATTTGATTCCTGCAATTCTCTTGTCTTCTAATGTGTTGATTCCTTTTCTTGTGTCAATTTATCTCCTTTTGACTGTTCTCCTATTTTGATGTTTTTCTATTTTTAGCAATTCTCCCTATGTATAATCTTTCATACAACATTCTCTCCTTGAGGATATAATCTCTCCCTATTGGAGTAATCTGAAAATGGATAATCTCTCTTCCTTTTTTTTGAAGAATGTGATAGTATGGATAATTTCTCTCCCTTTGACAACAATTCCAAAAAAATATTTTACAAATATCCGACATTCATGTCAAACAATCTTTTCTTTCTCTATCCATAATATATTCCTTGAATTTCCCTTATCCATCAGCAATACAACAATATGTTCTGGTGCTCGGTTATGATATATACCTATTTGTATATAGGTGTATCTTTTAAGTTCATCTTGTTGCTTGCATAAACATGAGTGATATTTTGATAATATGTAGGCTGATGCAGCCTTCAGTTATTTTACTAACTGGTATACAAGGGTTTGACCCCTAGTCTCTTTCTCAAGTACTCAAATGTATCCTTGGGCAGTGGTTTGGTGAAGATATCAACTAATTGTTCTTTGGATTGTACATACTCAAGTATCACTTCTTTTTCTTGAACTTGTTCTCTTAAGTAATGATACTTGATGGAAATGTGTTTAGTTTTTTCATGCATGACTGGATTCTTGGAAATGTTTATTGCACTGGTGCTATCACAATAGATAATCACTGGTTCTAAGATCTTCATATGCATACCTTCCAACAACAGTTTGATCCATGCAATATTTGAGCAATTTGCAGCAGTAGCAATGTACTCTGCTTTTGCAGTAGACTAAGATATGCATCCTTGCTTCTTGCTAATCCATGTGACAAGTCTATCACCCATAAAGAATGCTCTTCCAATTGTGCTCTTCCGTTCATCAAGATTCCCAGCCTAATCAGCATCGGTAAACACCTTAAGTTTAAATTTGCCTTCTTTTCTATACCATAAGCTGAATTCCTTTGTATTCTTCAAATATCTTAGAATTCTTTTCACAACAGCCATATGTGATTCCCTGGGGTTAGCAGAAAATCTAGCAACAATTCCTACTGCATGTGCAATATCTGATCTAGTGTGTACAACATACATGAGTTTTCCTATCATTAATCTGTACAAAGTCTGATTTACCTCTGTTGTCTTTTCCTTCTTTGTCAATGTACATTCAGTAGCCATCAATATTCCAACTGGTTTGGATTCTTCGATCTTGAAAATTTTCATGACCTCTTTGATGTACTTGGACTGTGTAATGTGAATTCCTTCACTTTGTTGAATGATCAGTAGACCAAGAAAGAACTTGATCTCACCAAACATAGACATCTCAAACTCTTTTCTCATCTCATTAGCAAATTATTTGCATAGCATATCATTGCCTCCAAATATGATGTCATCAACAAATATCTCAACAATCAAGGTGTTAGCATCAGTATCTTCTTTTAAATAAAGATTACTGTTTTCACTAGTCCTTACAAATCCAATACTTATAAGATAGGAATTAATTCATTCATACAAGGCTCTTGGAGCTTTTTTCAATCCATACAAGGATTTTTGAAGTCTACATACCATGTCCCTCTTGTCTGGATCAACAAACCCTTCTGGTTGTTCAATGTATACTTCTTCTTCAAGTATTCTATTTAGGAATGCTGACTTGACATCCATCTGGTATACCTTGAATCCTTTGAATGCAACATAAGACAGTAATATTCTTACTCCTTCTATCCTAGCAATGGGTGCAAAGGTCTCTCCATAGTCTATACCTTCCTCTTGTGCATACCCTTTGCATACTAGTCTTTCTTTGTTCCTTGTGACTTCTCCATTCTCATTCTGCTTATTCTTGAATATCCATTTTGTACCGATGACATTCTTGTCATCTGGTCTTGGAACAAGTGACTATGTTTTGTTTTTCTCAATCTGCCCAATCTCATCATTCATAGCACTTATCAATTCCTCATTGTCTAGTGCAGCATTGACAGATTTTGGCTCAAACTCACAAATTAAACAATTTGAGTTTAAAGACTTACTTCTTGTTCTTGTACCAACTTTCTTATCTCCTATGCTCTAGACCTCTGGATGGTTCCTTCTTACATATCTTGCAAGTACAGGTATAGTTCTTTGTCTATCAGCTTGATCATTATTTTGATCTTCATTCTGTTCTTCATCACCTTGCACATGATTTTGATCATTATCCTAACCGTCGGTATTTGCAGCTTGATGCTCAGGAGCAATGATTTGTACCTCAGGGGTTCTACATTGTTGGTAGGGTAGAGTGTCAGGTTCCTCGTTGTAAGTGAACTTATTGTAGTCATCTGGTTCTTTAGTGCTTTCTTGTTCATTCTTTTCTGCAAATTCATCTATCTTTACATTTGCACTATCAATAATTTTGTTAGAGCTTTGTTTAGACATTTGTAAGCCTTGCTCTTGGTGGAATACCCTAAAAAAATTCCTTCATCACTCTTGGAGTCAATTTTTCCATTTCTAATATAACATTGACTTTCAAAATTTTTGAAATAACTTACATTGGGTGTGTATCCATACCATATCTCATAAGGTGTCTTCTTGGTGTCTTTCTTTAATTGTACTCTGTTCAGTGTGTAAACAGCAGCACTAATAGCTTCCCTCAAGAATATTTGGGTGATGCATTTTTCTATTAGCAGTGTTCTTGCACAATCAACTATTGATATGTTCCTTCTCTCAGCAATCCCATTTTGTTGTGGCGTTCTTAATGCAGAAACCTATCTTTTTATACCATGCTCATTACAAAGTTTAGTGAATTCATCTGATATAAACTCACCTCCTCTATCTGATCTACAACATTTTAGATCCTTACCACTTTGTTTCTCTACCATAGCCTTATACCATTTGAACATCTTAAATGCTTCTAATTTATCTTTTAGAAACATAACTGTCATCATTCTAGAGTAATCATCAACAAAGAG
>MU227368.1:82549-92549 GCA_018584345.1 Thuja plicata | reverse complement strand
AAAATCAGATGGGATAGTGATTACGGATAGAATAGACAAATCTGAAACAAAATATTCGATCAGTGAGGATCAAGTGTTTAAACCTAGAGCAGAGATCTAAATCAGCAATGATAGTTGCTTCTTAAACAGGTCAATCTTTTGTTACTCTCTAACAATTGTAGCAGTGATCTAAATCTCTTAACAGAGTAGACTTAACAGTCTTTTGTAAATCCTCTTACAAGGTAAAATTTCTACATTGAAGTGTTTGAAGACCTCTAACAAGGTCACTCCTTACAGGGTGATTAAATCCTCTAACAGGGTCACACCTAACATTGTGTTATTATAACCTTTAACAGTGTTGGCTCCTAACAGGGATCGCTTCAGAAGAGTGAAAATTAGTGACTAGTTGCAATTGGTGGTTTATCCCAAATTGGGTTTCCACATTAAATCTTGGTGTTATCTATGTACATTTTATTTACTTTATGCTTTATGTTTTCACAGTTAATATCTTAAGATTTACTTTGTTAACTGAGTGACAGCAAAATATCTACGTTAATCGAGTAACAGTGATAAGTTTAACTTAAGACATCTAAGGGACTTGAATTATTTTTTTGTGGTAACTGATTCACCCCTCCCCTCTCATTTACTCAACTCATTTCCAACACTAAGATACCAAAGAGGATAATTAGACATATATCCAAAAAATCCCTTTACATGAGTAATGTCAAATCTGAAAATAAATTAAAAGATAATGTAACAAGATGTGTAATGCAAGATCTCTTTCACCATTCCAAAACTAAAAGGATATCAAATTATAGAATTCAAATCAATTAAAACATGGTAGAAATATATGTAAACCTCTCATACCAAAGGTGGATCAATCAAATCATCCATTCCCCACAACAAAGAGAATATACCTAAATCCACAAATCATTTCCTATACCTCTCCAAACAAATCCTTAATACTATATTTATATATTAAGATCAACAAAAAGGAGAACTATATCCATATATTAAGACCAACAACAAGGAGAACAATATCTCTCATCTAGTAACAAGCTCTCGACTCTCTATACCTTTCCCGACACTGACATTTTCATTTTTTTTTGTCTGAGGGGATCCCAACGAGTCCCCCCTTCAAGATCTACAAATCCTGCAATCCCTTGGGCTTCTTCCACCTTGTATGTGGGGCCTGGTTTGGTTGACCTTGCTACTTCTAGGTCACCGAATTTAGGGTTGGACTTCATTTTTGCTAAAAAGGCACCAGTTATTTATGTGGATAAAATAGTGGGGAATAATACCCTAGGGAAAAAAGATCTTTTCCTTGACTCGGAAAAAAGCTTAGCTATTTGTGAAAAGAAAGGATTGCAAGTGATTGTCCCAGACTAAATAATGGATAAAATTGTTCAAGACATGAAACTCTGACTGATTGGTAAGTTTTTAGTCTTTCAACCTAATGTGGATTAGGTTAGAAGTGATGACATGCAACTGATTGAATGTTTGATAAAGTTAAGTTGAAGATGATGCAAGACATTAAATCAATTAATGGTTTATATTGTCATTGATGTCAACTTGATGTCATCTGTACGATCATATACATAATGCCAAAGACTTCAAAGAATCAATGGAACAGTGATTATGCTTTCAGCAATGCATAAAAGTCAAGTATTCACTAAGTGATAGACAACACCGACGAAGTGCACACCATCGGTAAAGGAAAAGAAAAATTCACAGTAATACCTGACGAATAGAAGACAGTGTTCCCAATGAAGCAAAATCCAATGATGCCTGACAGACAAAGATCCTGAAGCTAAGTGGAGTTACACCGATGGAACTAGCAGTTGTCACCGATGACTAACTGCAGAATTGACCGACGGAACAGAGAGTTCAGAAAATGATAAAATATCTAGCTGGCATAGCTTATGGATAGACTTAACTGGTTGTTTTATTTTTTTTATTCGACCATAGTTAATTAATTGATTTAAAGAAGATTTATACAGTTGGCAAGAAGATAACTACGAGATAAATTAGGAGTTAAAGCCGTAAATTAGATTGGCTAAATTGTTTTTCACGCCAAGAATCAAGAATCAAGAATAAAGGAATATCATGTCTATATAAGAGACAAGCATAATTCATTTTCATAATCACAAGCAATCACATACACGGAAGGGGAGTGAATAGAAAGAGGATGCTGAAGAGAAACTGATGAAGGATAACTTCATACAGCCCTGATCAATCAAGCTGAAGGAGAGCTAAGGAATTCTGCAGACACCGATGAACATTGAAGCACAACATCACAGAGCAAAAAGTGTGGAGCACAAAGAATTGAATTTATATATTGATCAGAGAGGTATTGTACTTAAATAGATCTGAAAATCTGCAATTCAAGTTGCATTAGAAACAGGTCATAATGTTTCGGTTTAACCATTGAAGCATCAAGTCTCTTAACAGAGCAGGACTTAACCGTCTTCTATAATTGAGGTATATCCTAACAGATTGCCAAAAAGGTTGATTCATGAAAGTAGCATTGAAATTGCATAAAGCCTATTGACAGCCTAAGAAGAAGGTTGATTTAAGGATGGTAGCAAGATTTGCATAAAGCCTATTGACAGTCTAAGAAGGAGGCTGATTCAAGGATGGTATAAAAATAGATGCCAGATACTAAGTGACAACCTCTATGTATAAAATCCTCTAACAAGGTCGCACTTAACAGTGTGTTTGTAACCTTTAATAGGGTTTTCTCCTAACAGGGCTCACTTCAGAAGAGTGAAAATTTGGGGTACTGGTCCCAGTGGTTTTTCCCTTAACATGGTTTCCACGTTAAAATCCATGTGTTATGTGTATATGGTTTATTACTTTATTGTTTTACATTTCACATATGCATTTCTGGATTGATTTGTATACTCTGCATATTTACTGAGTATCGGTAAATAATTTTTACTGCTTATCGGTTATCAAGGAGAATAAGGACAGACGAGGTAAACTGACAGACAGTCAATTATTATAAGTATTTCATGGAATGCATCTTGTAGGGACTTAATAATCTGAGGTGTATTGATTGGTGGTTAAAGATTAAAGGATAAATAATTGAGGCCACTAATTCACACCCCCCCCCCCCCCCCCCCCCTCTCAGTTATTACTAACAAGAAGATGGGCAAATGAGATATGGAAATTAAAAGGAAGTTTCACCATAATTGTTATGTCTAATAGCCTTTTTTATTTAGTTTTTTTAACAATGAATATCTATTAAAATTATTAATGGGGGGTCCATAGGTTTTTGATAACAGTTAAAACATTTCCTCTCTTTGCAAATGGAAATCTCAGTTTGACCCCTCTGTTGATTTGGGGGTTTTTGCTCCTACCTGGGTTTGTCTCCCAGGTCTTCCTTTAGATTTTTGGGACTATAATATCTTCAATGGAATTGCTAACTCTTTTGACACCCTCCTCATTGTGGATAAATTCACTATATAAAGGTCAAGACTAATGTTTGCTAAGATTTGTGTCAATGTGGTTGTTAATATTGTTCTTCCCACCTCGATTACACTAAGATCTAAGTTTTATAGATCAAAGCTTGGAATATGAAAATGATTCATTGTACTATTTGAACTGTAATAAGTTTGGCCACTTGAGTGTTTCTTGAAAAAATCCACAATTTGGAATTAACTTGGTGGTGGTTGGTAAACAAATTCAAAAATCACCCCAAAATGTTGAGGGTGTTCTTTTGGCTCAGAACAAGACTAAAGTTATAGATTCAAAAAGATGATGGGGAGGTTCAGATGAAATATTCCTCTAAGGGTCTAACTCTTGGGTCATATATTGTTTCTACCTATCTAGATCAGTTAGCATCTAAGAAAAATCTGGCTTCGGATCCATAAAGAAAGGAAAATAATTCAATGTCTAAAGACTCAAACCCTAGTAAGAATGAAAAGAATGAGGGGCAGATAGAATTGGAACCTAATAAGTTAAAGGTGATGGTTTCTATTATAGGTATAAATTAGGTTTCTAAACCACAAAGAGGAGAATAGATCAATTTCAAATAAGTCAATCCCAACCAAGGTTGTGAAGTATTATAGTCAAAATAATGTAGAATCTAATAAGATGGAGGAGAAATATTTAAACAAGGATCAAACTACTAAGGAGAATGAGGGTTCTTATTTACCTCTTTTACCACCTAATCAAGATTCAAAAAATTAAGAGGGAGATTATGGTTCCCCAATGGTGGCTTGGGAAAAGAAAGTGGAGACTTTCTCTCTATAAGATATGGAGGAAGGATAAATTTTTCTCTCAACAAAGGTGGAGAAAAGAATTATTAAGATAGTTGATAAATCAACATATAGAAAGAGTTTAAAAGATTCTATTTCACTTCTAGGCTTTGCTTCTCCAAATATGGAGAAATGGGTAGTGAATGGACTCAAATTTTAAGCAAGCAAAAGAAACCTAAAAAAATAGATGAGGGTTCAGAAAATAAAGTTGGAAGGCCTTATCAAAAATATTCAAGAATCAAAGAAGATGCAAGAGATGTTGCGAGTGGAAAGTATAAAACCCTTAATAATGTGTGAGGGGTTAAGAATAACAATAAATAGTTGGTCTGACCCTAAGTTTGCTGCCTTAGGTAATACTATTTTGTTGAAATTGAACTTCTTTCATGGAACTTAAGAGGGATAAATAGGCCCACTGAGTGGCATTTTCTTAAGTATTACTTAATTGAGAATATAATTGACATCCTTACTATTTAGAAACTAAAATGACAAAATAAATATTTGAGAAAGAGATTAAAAAAAAACATTTGGAATATTGTCCATTTTCTGGTTTTTGATGTTGATGGGGCTTCTGGGGGATTGTTCATCTTGTGGAATCCCATGAAAATTAAGGGGACTCTTATGTCTAGTTATATAAATAGTATTATAGTTCAAATGGAAGAGATTACCTCAGTAGATAAATGGAATATGATTAATGTATATGCCCCAAACACTAGGAGTGGTAGAGTTTCTTTATGGAAATATTTAACTAGCATAATTAGAAAGCATAGTATGGATTATTATATGATTTGTGGAGATTTTAACTCCCCCTCTTTCCCTCAGAGAAGCAAGGATACCAGGATGACTATTCAGATAGTATGATGGATTTATTTGATTTATTCTCTGCTATTGGCTTGATCAATATTGACCTAAAAGGTGTCAAATTTACTTGTAGAAATAGAAGATATGGTGACAATCTGATACAAGTCAAACTTGATAGACTCTTATTTAGAAGTAACTAGAATATCCTCCCACAATTATCTCTTAATACTTTACCTAGAACTGGCTCATACCATAATGTTATTCTCCTAAATTGGGTACAAAATAGGAAGAAATGCACATTCCCTTTTAGATATGAAATCATGTGGTCTTTCCATCCTGAGTTTAAAAATTTGATTGTTGAATGGTGGAATATACAACTTAATGGTACTCCTATGTTCATTTTCGCTCAGAAACTAAAAAAATCAAAGACATGGTTAAAGGCAGGAATAAAATATCTTTTGGGAAGGCCATCCACAATCAGATGGAACTAGGACAAATGTATGAGGATATTTATGCCAAGGAAAGAGAGCTTAGAGCACAATGGTTTAGAATTTAAAAAGAAGAAGAAGTTCCTTGGAAGCAAAAGTCTAGGATTCAATGACTTAAGGAACGAGACAAAGACACAAAATTTTTTCACCAATCAACGATGAAAAACAAATCAAGAAACAAGATAAGGAAACTGATAAGAGAGGATGGCATTGTTCTTACTAAGGAGGAATAAATAGTAGCTAAGGTTTTTTCCTTTTTCTCCCAACTTTTTCAACAAACTAACTTGGATAGATCCAAGATGGACTTGGTGTTGGAGGTGATCCCCAATTTAATTTTTGAAGATAATTTGAAAGAAACAATCAAACCAATTTCCATGGAGGAAGTAAAAAAGGAAGTGTTTCCTTTTGGTGCATTCAAGGCCCCGAGTCCTAATGGATTCCCTTCAACCTTCTTTCAGGATCACAAGGATATTGTGGCGGATGATATTTTAATATGGCTAAGGATTTTTTTTCTTAATCAGATAAATACTACTTTAATTTCTTTGATCCCTAAAAATGATTGCATTTCATCCATGCAGAACTTCCGCCCTAGTAGCCTCTATAAGACCATATACAATTTTTTATCTAATCTGGTGGATTTAAGACTTAAACTAGTCCTTGATAAGTTGGTTTCTCACAATCAAAATGGATTTGTTCAGGGAAAGCACATGGTAGATATTGAATTTATTACTCATGAGTTGATTCATTCAATTCATTACAATAAGAAGATGAGTATGGTCTTTAAATTTGATATCTCCTAGACCTATGAAAAAGTCTTATAGCATTTTATGTCAAAGGTTCTTAACAATTTTGGGTTTAAAGGAAGATTCCTCAAGATCTTGGAGGTTTTTTTCACTACTACTTTTTTTGTACGGATGAATGGCTCTCCTAAAGGTGGTATGGGCCTTAGACAAGGTGATCCCTTGTAACCCTATTTGTTCATTCTTGTAGCTGAATTCATGGGAAGAAATTGTTAAAAACTATCTTGTAAAAGGAATTAAGATTGCTTCCTCCTTGCCTGCAGAAACACATCAATAGTTTGTGGATGACAATATTTTCTTCGGGGCTACTTTCATCATTGAACGTAGACATTGGAAATAAGCTCTCAATGATTATGATGTGACTTATAAACTACATCAAAAGAAAGATTGACTTTTTTTAATATTGAAGCCAAATTATCCCAAAAGGTTATGGATATGTTAGGGTGTCAAATGGATAATATTTCGGCTTCCTACCTTGGTCTTCCTTTAATTTTCAAAGCTCCTAGTAGTACCTTTTGGAATGGCATAATAAAAAATTTCCATAAAAAACTTGTTGGTTAGAATGGTAAAATGCTTAGTCGAGAAGACAAAGTTCAACTCTTGAAGGCATCTCTACAAACACTCTTGTTTACTATCTTTCCTTGTTCAAAATTCATGCTACAGTTGTCGATCGAATTGAGAAAATCCAAAGGAAAATTCTTTGGATTGGGGCAGAGGAAAAGATAAAACTTTCTCTTGCTAGCTAGGAAAATATTTTCTTACCAAAAAATAAAGGTATCCTTGGTATTCAAAGACTTAAAATCTTTAATAAGACCCTCCTCTCAAAGATGGGATGATAGTTCCTCAAGGAGTCAAATGATTGGGTGGAAATTTTGAGGGCCAAATATCTAAATGGGGATTATTCTCATGCTTTCATTTATAATGAAGGCCTACCTAAAGGTTCTCTCATTTGGAATAACTTAATGAAATGTAGGGAACTATTAAAAAGAGGAGTGGGCAATATTTTGGGTAATGGCATTAACACACTCTTTTGGAATGATGTGTGGAGGGGGGATAAGTCTTTCTCTTCAATTTTCAATATAAAGGGCCTTAAGAATTGTTGCATTAGGGTGATAGGAGAAAAATTCCAAGACTATATTATTTGGAATGGAGGAAGTACCTCATGGATTAATATAAAGGATTGGCTCTCCACTAATAGACTTAACTGTAGAAGATGGAAAACTAATTGGGACAACAAGATTAGGGACATCATTTTTAATAATATCCCTACTTGATGAAGATAAGTGAGATGAATTGGTGTGGAGATCTAGCCCATCGGTGGAATTTTCAATAAGATTGTCTTATATACTGTAAGACTTGGTTCCTCATTTCCATTCTCAATTCAGATGGAAGGGGGTATGGATTCCTAAACTCCTTCCCATGATAAACTTCTTCTAGTGGATTGTAGATCACAATAAAATTATCACGGTGGATAATTTGAACAAAAAAGCTTCCAATTTATCAATGTGTGTTCTCTATATTATCAAGATTTTGAAAACATTGACCATTTATTCTTTCATTTCTCCTTTTCATTAGAGGTTTGGTCATTGGTAATGCTCCTCACTTTGATGGATTGGTTCTTTCCTAGTTCCTTTCCTTAGTTCATTGATTCATGGAAACTTTTTCCCTTTAAACATGTTGTTATAAGAGAACTTTGGAGACAAATCCCTCCCATGGTCACTTGGGGTCTTTGGAAGGAGCATTAATAGGATATTCAGAGACATCTCCAAACCAAGCAAGGAGGTCTTTATGACCATCAAACATCAAGTTAAAGAGAATCTTAATGTTGCTTCCTTTGGTTACCGACCTTCAAGAAATGAGTCCGAAATGGATCTAGTGTCTTACTCAAAACATGACTAATATTAATTGGTCAAAAAAGTTTAGTAGAATGAATATGCAATGGATGACTCTTGGACATGGATGGATAAAATGCAATTTTGATGGCTGCTCCAAAGGTAACTCAGGATAGGTTGTTGTTGGTGTTGTTCTTAGGGATCATAAGGGTAGGCTTATTGAAAGTTTTTTTATGAAGCTAGGAATCAAATCTATCAAGTTTTCTAAGGCTACTGCTGCTTGGAGGGGTATAAAGCTTTCTAAGGAGTTGGGTTTTAGTATAGTCGTGATCAAAGGAAACTCTAATTTGATAGCTGATATCTTAAAAGAAGAAATCACAAGCTCATGGGAGAATAGATCTCTAATGAGAGAATGCTTGAGAATCCTTGAGGGATTTATACAATTTAAAGTTTAGCATATCTACTAGGAAGGGAATCATGTCGTAGACTTCATTGCTCTTGAGGGATTGAGTATTAGAATTTGGAGCTATTGGAGGAAAGACTCTATCTCACCAAATATAAACAAAATTATTTCAAATGAAATGAGGTCAGAATAATTCTTGTTGGATGATATCAGTTTTGGTTACTGATCATGTTGTTGATATTCATGTTTTGTCACTGATGCCAACATATATTTATGTAGAGAAGACAGACTGGTTACTTGACTGGAAGAAGTGTATGGACACTATACAGATGATTCAGAACAATAAAAGTTGGATATTAGCAGAAGGATGTGTGATGACCTTATTCCTAAGGTTGCTTGACTTAATATTACATATTGTGGATGTTACAGTTGATTTGGTGAAGACTAGTTTTCTGGACTATAACTGTGATTCTAGACAGAGCGGGTCTCTATGTTTCTGGCGTATCTTTATTGAGAAGATATTTTAGATGATGCAAGCTTACTGATGGATAGCCGACATATGGTGGAGTAATGGGTTGAGTTTGATTGTTGTTTTTTTACTGGTGACGTCATCTGTGGAGTGTATTATGGAGAAGACCTATTTACTGGCCGACTTCAGACATGTAGCGTATAAAATAAATTATGAGTGTGGATTGCGGATCTGGAAGTATATGTGATGGATTGTAATTGATGTTTACTTTTTATAGGTACCGTGTGTATCTTAGCAAGGGTTTATATAATTATTTGTATGATGGAAAGCCTTAATTGGCCGACCTAGATAATTATGTATTAGGGAAGCTTAACTGGAAGACCTAATGAATTATTGTAAGAGGGTATATATGAATGATCTTTTCTGGTGGAGAAGATGTGGCAAAGATGTATGGAAGCTGCGAAGCTTGTTAACTGCTAGATATAGAGTAGAGTTGATGATTTTTATACTTCATTGGAACTGACCAAGCAAAGATAGTTGATATCATACAGTTCACTAGATTGTGTATTTTCTTTACACACTTGATTCAGATTGTAAATCCTTGAGGGTGGCATTAACCTTCTTTGGGCAGTGTGCCTTGTCAGTGATCCTACTATTTTCTTTGACTCCTAACAAGGTCTATCTCCTAACAGGGACTATCTACTGTAATGTTGTAACAAAATCCTAACAGGGCTAATATATTTTAACAGGGATACTATACTCTCAGTTCATTATTTGTGGGTGTTAATTCCCATCGGGGTTTTACCTTTAACAAGGTTTCCTCGACAACAAATATTGTGTTATGGTTTTGGCATTTACTATGTTATCATTTACTTTTGGTGATATGGTTTATAAAGTTTAATAATCTATACTACAACTGATTCACCCCCCCCCCCCTCTCAGTTGTCTTGTGGACTGTTATTCCTAACA
>MU227368.1:37789-82499 GCA_018584345.1 Thuja plicata | reverse complement strand
CTACAACTGATTCCCCCCCCCCCCCCTCTCAGTTGTCTTGTGGACTGTTATTCCTAACAATTGGTATCAAAGCTACTGGTCCTTAGCGAGAAATATTAACAACTTGAGGTGATCCTAAAGATGACTTACTATAGGAAGGATAGTCTGAAGTTTGATCCTGAAAAATTTGACAGTTGGAAGAACAAAATGAGAACACATTTTCTATGTCTGGGAATTGATTACTGGATGATCACAAAGAAAGATGAAAAGATAGCGACTGAGGATGAGTTAGAGAAGGCTACTGAAGATCACAAGTGTTAGAGTAATAGTCTATCGGGTTACTAAATTAAATCATTATGATCTAATTAGTAACTTACCTATTCACTCTAGTTTGCTTCAGCTAACCTTAGGCAGTTTCTATTTCTTTTTAGTTTCCTTCTTTAGGGTTTCGGTATCCTTTATAAGGATTCACCGCTTTGTATTTCTTAAGGAGATCATTTTGTAATTCATTATTGTGTTAATAGAAGCTTTTTTCTGTCACAATGGATTTGCAGTCTCTGGCCTATTGTTCGCCATAGATCCTTCTATCTTCTGTCTTTTGCTTCTGTTTATGTAATAGCTATGCATGCAGGTGTTCTTGGGAAGATTTGATGGTTATCAAATTCTACAACAAGAAGTTATTTTCATGCAATATGGTTGCAAGGGAATCCCTGATCAGTGCTCTTTCAGAGGAAGAATTCACTAAAGTAAAGGACTTGGACTCTACACATGAGATCTGGACAAGACTGGAAGCATTATATGTTGGAGAGAAGTTTAATAAGAAAGAAAAGTTACATAACTGGAAGACAAAGATGGAATCGTTGAAGATGAGAGAAGATGGGAGTATTAGGGCATATGCACTGAGACTTATTGAAGTGGTTACTGGCATTAGAAACTCTGGAGGAATTTATAGTGAGGAAGAAGTGATTGCAAAGATACTCAGATCTTTGACACCTATATACATAACCAAAGTAAAAGCCATAGAGGAAATTATACCTTTAACATCAAAATTCACCAGAGAGATGTTAATTGGAAAGCTAACTACATTTGAGGCCACGGAATTGGGAGATGCTTTACCTAAATTTAAGTCAGCATTCAAGGCAACCGTGCACAAGAACAAAAAAATCTTATCTGAAAATGCAAGCACCAACAGTAGTGACATAAGAGAAGAGCTTGGAGCTTATGTTGATGAATGGGAACAAATACAGGAAGAAGAAAGGAAGCTAGATGAACTTGTGGCGCTGATTTCTAGAAGAGAAAAGAGAGGTAAGGGTAAATTTGAAGGAAAAGTACCTTTGAAATGTTCTTCATGTAACAAGATTGGTCATTTTGCATCTAGATGTCCTACAAGAATTCCAAAGCACAAACCTAAGTTTTTCAACTCTAAATATTCAAAAGACAAGGAATGTTATTATGCTAGTGAGGGCATATCAGATGATGATGATGATGATGATGATGATGGTGACTATGACAAAATTGGATTTATTGTTATTAAGGATGATGTACTTATGCATGAAGAAAAAGCCTTAGTATCTCGAGTTGAAAAGAAATATGAATGGGTTATAGACAGTGGTTGTTCACATCATATGACTGGAGATAAAAACAAGTTTGTGAGTTTGAAAAGACATGATGGTGGTGTTGTTAGATTTGGTGACAATACTCCTAAGCTTATTATTGGTGTTGGATCTATCTCTTTGGATGGAAAGACTAACACTGACAATGTATTACTTGTTGATGGACTTAAGCATAATTTGTTGAGTGTTGGAAAGTTGGTGGACAAGGGTTATCAACTGAACTTCATTAATGGGAAATGTTCTATCAAGAGTAAAAAAGGAGACCTGATCGCATCTGGTACTAAATCCAGAGGTAATGTATTTGAATTGAACACATCTGAAGCTTCTTGTTTTATTGCGAAGGTTGATGATAGTTGGTTATGGAAAAGAAGATTTTGTCATGTTAACTTTAATAACATTGTGAAGGCAAGTACAAATAATGCAGTAAGAGATCTACCTAAGATTGTGAAGCCATCTAACACTGTGTAGAGAATGTGGAATGGGGAAGCAAACTAGAAGCACTTTTAAAAGCAAAGTTTACTAAGCAAAAGCAAAGTTGGATCTGATACACACAGATCTATGTGGCCCTACATGAACAAGATCATACTATGGTGAAAGGTAATTTATACTATTTTTTGATGACTTTTCTAGAATGATGTGGGTTACATATTTGAGAGAGAAATCTGAAGCATTTGACAAATTCAAGTTATTCAAAGCAAAAGTTGAGAATGAATCTGGTTTAAAGATGAATTGTTTGCGATCAGATAGAGGAGGAGAGTTTACATCAGAGTTTTTTAATGCATACTGTGAAGAAAATGGAATACATAGACAGACTTTAGCCCCTAGAACTCCACAAAAAAATGGGATAGCAGAGCGAAGAAACAAAACAATATTAGATGTTGCAAGGACTATGTTGCTAGAAGGAAATGTGTCACATGTTCACTGGAGAGAAGTAGTTGGGACTGTTGTGTACATACTGAACAAAATTTAGATCAGAGAAGGTACAATTAAAACTCCTTATGAATTATGGTTTGATCCTACTGTGAAATATTTCAGAATATTTGGAAGTAAATGTTATATCAAGAGAGATGATGAGATAGGCAAGTTTGATGCTAGAAGTGATGAAGGAATCTTTCTTGGTTATTTCACTAAGGGAAAAGCTTATAAATGTTTCAATCTGAGATTGAGGAAATTGATTGAAAGTGCCAATGTGAAGATAGATGAAAAGTTTTAGATTCAAGGAAGGATGTATGATTGTGGTCAGATTACAGAAACAAAAGAGGTTACTACTGAACCTAAATAATCTTTGATGGTTGACAATGAGATTGAAGATGAACAGACTGAAGCTACTGAGACATTGAAGACACCAAGGTATGTTAAGAATAACCATCCTGAAGATCAAATTATTGGTGATGCAAACAAAGGCATGATGACTAGATATAGAGTTAGAGATGAGATTTGTTTGATTTCTCAAGTTGAACCAAAGACTACTGATGAAGCATATAGAGATGGATCTTGGACTAAAGCTATGGAATAAGAACTAGAACAAATAAAGAAAAACAATACTTGGGAATCGGTTCCAAGACCTAAGAACAAAAATGTGATTGGCACTAAATGGGTTTTCAGAAACAAGATGGATGAGGAAGGAATAGTGATAAGAAACAAGGATAGACTGGTATGTAACGGCTACTCACAACAAGAAGGTATAGACTATGAAGAAACATTTTCTCCTATTGCTAGATTGGAAGTTGTGAGACTATTCCTTGCTTATGTTGCACATAAAGACTTTAAGGTTTATCAGATGGATGTGAAGTCAGTATTCTTGAATGGTGATCTATAAGAAGAAGTTTACATTGAGAAACCTGATGGTTTTCCTTTGACAGATGATGAAAACATGGTTTGCAGACTAAAGAAAGCATTGTATGGACTAAAACAAGCACCAAGGGCATGGTATACAAGACTGGACAAATATCTACTTCGTCTTGGTTTCAAGAAAGGTAATGCAGATAGTAATTTATACTTAAGAACTGAAGAAGATGGAATCTTGATTATAGAAGTTTTTTTTGATGATATCATTTTTGGAGGCAATGATAAAATGAGTAAGAAGTTTGCTAAAGAAATGGAGAATGAGTTTGAAATGTCAATAATTGGTGAGACGAAATTTTTTCTTGGTTTGCAAATTAATCAGAGTAAGAATGGCATTTTTATATCTCAGACCAAGTATCTTAAGGAAATGTTGAAAAAGTTTGGAATGGAAAATTGTAAACCTGTTGGAACACCTATGGTGACAGGAAACAAACTGACTAATAGTGATGAGACTCAAAGTGTTGTTCAGACTAAGTACAGATCGATGATTGGAGGTCTACAATATCTAACACACACTAGACCAGATATTATTAATGTAGTTGGAATTGTGGCTAGATATCAGGCAGATCCTAAAGAAACACATTTTGCTGTTGCGAAAAGGATTTTCAAATATTTGAAGGGGACAATTGAATATGGACTATGGTATGAAAACTCTGATGATTTTACATTGCGGGCTTTTACTGATGCTGATTTGGGCAGGTAATGTGGATGACAGGAAGAGTACAAGTGGTGGTGCATTTTTCCTTGGGAAAAGGTTGGTTTCTTGGTTGAGCAAGAAGCAGAACTGTATTGCTCAATCTACTGTTGAGTTAGAATATGTTGTTGCTGCAATAAATTGCACACAAGTTGTTTGGATGAAACAAATGCTAGAAAACATTGGAATAACTTTCAAAGAGCTAGTTTTTATCCATTGTGATAACACTAGCACAGTAAACATGTCAAAGAATCCTGTAATGCATTCAAAAACTAAGCATATTTCTATTAAGTATCATTTCTTGAGGGAGAAGGTAGCAAATAAAGAAATTAGAATAGAGCACATTAGCACAAAGGAACAGATAGAAGATATATTTACCAAACCTTTGCCAAAAGATGCTTTTGAACATCTCAGAGGCATGCTTGGGGTGATGGCCCCTCCCAGTGGTAATTAATTGATGCAGATATGCATCAGTCGAGTGGTTTTCAGAGCTATATCACTCTCTGGACTTGATGTATGGATCTACTCCTTAGGGGGAGTGATCGTAGGAGAACACTATGGAGTACATTTGGGTGATCTTGCACCTAATTGTTGGACATGAAGATTTGAAAAAGCTACACCTTATAGAAGACTATAGATGAGTTATGGCACCCTTTGCCATTGCTGCCAAAGGGGGAAGGAATCTATGTGAAAATTCCTACTATTTTGGGGAGATTTGTGTTGAGGATATTGAGAAGATTGTATTGAGAGAGAGTACTTTTGGGTTGATGCATATGGATTTTCCCATATGTTGCCATCAATGCCAAAGCGGGAGATTATTGGATGATATCGGTTTTGGTTACTGATCATGCTATTGATATTCATGTTTTGTCACTGACGTCAACATATATTTTTGTAGAGAAGACAGATTGGTTACTTGACTGGAAGAAGTGTACGGACACTATACGGATGATTCAGAATGATCGAAGTTGGATATTAGCAGAAGGATGTATAATGACCTTATTCCTAAGGTCACTTGACTTAATATTACATATTGTGGATGTTACAGTTGATTTGGTGAAGACTGGTTTTTTGGACTGTAACTATGATTCTGGACAGAGCAGGTCTCTGTGTTTCTGGCGTATCTTTCTGGCGAAGATATTTCAGATGATGCAAGATTATTGATGGATAGCCGACATATGGTGGAGTAATGGGTTGAGTTTGATTTTTGTTTTGTTACTAGTGATGTCAATTGTGGCGTGTATTCTGGAGAAGACCTATTTACTGGCCGACTTCAGACATGTAGCGTGTGAAATAAATAATGAGTGTGGATTGCGGATCTGGAAGTATATGTGATGGATTGTAATTGATGTTTACTTGTTATAGGTACCGTGTGCATCTTAGCAAGGGGTTATATAATTATTTGTATGATGGAAAGCCTTAGTTGGCTGACCTAGTTAATTATGTATTAGGAAAGCTTAACTGGCTGACCTAATGAATTATTGTAAGAGGGTATATGTGAATGATCTTTTCTTGTGGAGAAGATGTGGCAGAGATTAAAAGGGCAAAGATGTGTGGAAGATGCAAAGCTTGTTGATTGCTGGATATAGAGAAGAGTTGATGATTGTTATACTTCATTGGAACTGACCAAGCAAAGATAGTTTCTATCAGAGAGTTCACTGGATTGTGTATTTTCTTTACACACTTGATTTGGATTGTAAATCCTTGAGGGTGGCTTTAACCTTCTTTGGGCAGTGTGCCTTGGCAGTGAGCCTACTATTTTCTTTGACTCCTAACAAGGTCTGTCTCCTAACAAGGACTGTGTACTGTAATTTTGTAACAAGCTCCTAACAAGGCTAATATCTTTTAACAGGGATACTATACTCTCAGTACATTATTTGTGGGTGTTAATTCCCATCGGGGTTTTACCTTTAACAGGGTTTCCTCGACAACAAATATTGTGTTATGGTGTTGGCATTTACTATGTTATCATTTAATTTTTCTGATATGGTTTATAAATTTTAAAGTTTAATAATATATACTACAACTGATTCACCCCCCCCCCCTCTCAGTTGTCTTGTGGACTGTTATTCCTAACAATTCTAACATTATGAAAAAATTTAGCCAAATGATCTTGATAAGGTGGATTATTGAACATCATATGTGTATGCTGAGGTGGATCTGGAAGATTATTTACCTCATGTGAATTTTGAATATCATTAATGGTAAAGTTAGGAGTAAAATTTATTATCAAGATAGAGCTTGTACTCTCGCTTACGATGATTTGACTACTGGCTTTGTCCCAACTACGTCGCAGTAAGGGTATCCTTATAAGGGGCTTCCCCTACCCATTAATAATGATTTTTACATATCATAAGTCTTTTTTGAACCTTGGAGGAAGTGAAAAAAGCCATGTTTAGAATGGGTGGGGAGAAAGCCCCGGGGCCTAATGGATTCCCGACCATTTTTTTTTCAAAAAGCATGGAATATTATTGGTAGAGAATTATGGGAAGTGGTAGAGGAATCAAGAGCTGAAGGCTTCAATTTGAAAGACTTTAATAATACGTTTATCACCCTCATTCCTAAGAAAAAT
The DNA here is from genome assembly GCA_018584345.1 of Thuja plicata. NCBI lineage: Eukaryota > Viridiplantae > Streptophyta > Pinopsida > Cupressales > Cupressaceae > Thuja > Thuja plicata. The sequence goes on along the minus strand of MU227368.1, from coordinate 75,796 downwards.
GAATACCTCACCTTTGAAGACTATAGACCTATAGCTCTATGTAACACCGTTTATAAGGTTATTACTAAAGTCATGGAAAATAGACTAAAAGGGATCTTGCCCAGTATTATATCTTAGGAACATAGTGGATTTTCCCCTAATAGGTCCATCTTAGAAGGGATCATTATTGCACATTAGGTCATTCATTCGGTCAAATCTACGAAGTCTAAAAAAATGATGATAAAGGTGGGCATAAAGAAGGCTTATGATAATGTAAATAGAGAGTTCTTGCTTGATGTGCTTTGAAAGTTTGGATTCTCTGAAAAATGGTTAAAATGGGTTGGGAGTTGTATTAATGCTCCAAGAATCTTAGTCTTGGTGAATGGTAGCCTACAAGGTTTCTTAGAAACCTCTAAGGTATCAAACAAGAAGACCTGATCTCCCCTTTTCTTTTTATCACCTTAGCCAAAGTCCTGGGTAGATTGATTGCTCAACATAGGAGTGAAGGTAGCTGGAAAGGTATTAGAGTGGCTAAGGGAATTGATCTTCTTTCACATCTCCAATTTGTAGATGACACTTATTTGATGGGGGAGGTAGACCTTAGGGAGGCAAGATTGATTAGAGAAACCATTGATAAATATTGTGTAGTCTTTGGATAGAGCATTAATTGGCTAAAGTCTGAAGTTTACTTCTTCAATACTAAGATGGGAACTCAAAGGCATATTTGCAGGGTTTTGGGAGTCAGACCTGGCAAACTCCCAGGTAAATATCTAGGTGATACTCTCTTTGAAGGTGCGGGAGGCTCAAACCTATGGAAAGGGCTTATTGATAGTTGTATTAAGAGATTAGAAGGTTGGAAAGGTAAGTGGCTTACTTCCGTTGGCAGGATTCTCCTTCTACAATTGGTCATTTCCTCTATTCCTATTTATTCTACGAGTTGTCTCAAAATCCCAAACAAGGTTATCAGTTATCTAGAACAGCGCTTAAGGAAATTCTTTTGGAATGGATCTAATTCAGATGAAAAAATTCCCCTTATTTCATGGGAAAGATCTATAGGCCAAGTTGAATGGGGGTGTAGGCCTCATAAATTGGCATTGGACTAATATAGCTTTGGGAGAAAAATTAGTTTGGTGTGTGTATTCTGATCCAGAGATGCTTGGGGTCAAAATTATAAAAGCCAAATATCTCAATAATGCAGATAATGAAAGAATCTTGACAGTTTTAGATCCACCGAGAGGTTCAGCTGTATGAAATTTCATGATGGAATGCAAACATATCATTACAGACCACATTTCCTGGCTAATAGGTGATGGTAAGAAATTTTCCTTCTGGGAAGATTCGTGGAATGGGCACTCAGACTTAAAGGATATTGTTGTTTTTTAGGAGGTTAAAGATTTTTTTGTTAATCTTTGGGGTGACAAGGTGAGTGACTATCTTGATGTCAAAGTTACTGCCCTGGGTCAGGAAGTAGGTTGGTTAAGTATTGAGAGCTTGGGACTTTTGGAATATCAGAAAGTGTTAATGTTGAACTTGTTCAAAAGCAGAGAAGACACTTTCTCTGGAAAACAAGACAAACTCATTTGGTATGCTACAAAGAGTGGAAACTACTCAGTTAAGCTTGGCTATAAGTTAAAGGCACCAGAGAGGCCAAAGGCAGAGTGGCCCTATAAGCTCTTTTGGAGTAGATATTGTCTACCAAAGGCAGGCTCCTTTGCATGGGTAGTTACTCATGGGAGAATTCTCACAGGGGAGAGAAGGAAAAGGTATGCCTTTATTGGTTTCACTAAGTGTGTTATGTGTGATATGGCTTCTGAGGATGTGAATCATCTTTTGGTGCAATGTAGTTTTTTATTTGGAATGTTGGGAGTTGGTGAGAGGGAAGCTAAGATGGTATGGACCAATGCAAAATTTTGTTAAGGAGGTATTCAATGGGTGCTTAGGTTAGCCGGACCTCTAAGAAAAATAAAACTTAACTAATATTTATAGAAAATTTAGATTTATAAATATTAGAAAAGCTCCAACCTCAAATCCTCTTCTTTGATTGATTTGAAGATGAGAAAGATGGAAGAGTCTATGGTTTGGTGCCCTTTCTAAGATGGTAAGGAAAGGTGGATAAAGGAGAATATCGCGCATGGCAGGTGCTCAAAAAGAAAGTCTTGCGGCATGAGGAGCTCGCTACAGCAAGGAGCGAGGTCTTCAACGTCCCTATCCAGAGGAAGCAACAAGGAAAGAGAGTAGGTAAAAAAAATGGTAATCCTTAACTAAATTTTAAATTTGCAGAAGCACTCATTAGATAAAATTTTGGCAAAAGCGTAAAAAGTAAGCTTTATATAGAAGGAAGCTCAGATTTTGGAATAGTAATGCCATGCAACTAGTAAGGGATGGTGACGGAAGAAGGCGTTTTGATTCTTAGCATTAAGGTTGTGTAATTATGTCAGATGGTGGATTAGGTTTTTAACAATGGCAAACCCCCTTGTAGTAACAGAGTAGTGGACCTCACCGATGGGAGAAGTTCTGAACCATGCATGGGTCTGAACCATGCATGGGTAGTGAAGGGAAAGCGGTTGTTGTTGCAGAAGCCCGCTTGAATGATGGAAATGTTTTTTTTTCAATTTTGTTTTTCACAAATCTTCCCTGTTTTTAGTGATGCTGGGGGTTTTGTTTACAGTTTTTGAGCAGTCGAGTATATTTGTAAATATGTTATTTTTCTGGTTTAGTTGTTTTATATACACACTTGAAATGTATCTATTTACTTTATATCAATAAAATTATTATTGTTACCGACCAAAAATATATATTTATTTTTACATATGAGAATCCCATGTGAATAATGAAATCAAGATCATTTTTTTTTTAACTCGGCATGTGTATTACTTATTCACTAGATATTCAATATACGATGATATTTACTTTCCCTGGGAAAGTAATTAATACCTTAAATAATGAGATGACAAGCCCTTTCTTCATGTGTAAGTCTCTTTTAACTAGTGAGATTATTATTTGGGGTTTGTTTTCTCTCACTTTTGCCAAAGGATTGCTTAGTAGGAATAGAAGTATCTAGAGTAATAGAAGAACAATTACAGTTATGTGGGGACCTCGCAAATGCTCAGAATCGGTGAACTATGAGGCATTGAAGAAGAATAATGAACTTTCAAACTTGTTTGTGGTTGCTAGCTTAGCTCCTTTCTATATGATGATGTAGGGGTATAATGATACCCTTCAAAATTTACTAATTCTCGGGATGGTGGTAGGGTTAAAATTGAAAGTCTGAAATTTATTGTCTCTCCTCAAATGATAGCGAAGGCCATGGGTTTGAAAAATTTGGGAATGAGAGTTGCAAAGAAAAGTTTGATCAATTACGAGAGCTTCATTAAAAGACTCCTTGATAAAGAAAAATTGTTGAAAAGGTTTTGAAATGACTATGACAAGTTAGACCTTCCCTCATATGCCCTTGTAAGCCTTTATATCGTGCATTATTTTACATTGGAGGGTAGATTCATGGTTGTGCATGGTTACCACTTTCCTTTGTTGAATCATGTTAGACATCGGGTACTGCTCCTCCCTACAAAAAAACATAGAAGGTGGAGCTTCTCTTCTGCTCCACCAAGGCCTCATCATGGCTCTTTATAAATATGCCTTGGATTTGGATCCCCATGGTAACCCTATGCCCCCATAACACCAAGTGCGCCCTCCTTCCCCGCCCCAATAAGCTCCTGATGTGGCTCCTAAATGACTTACCATAGGCGACGCCCCGACCAATCATTATGTTGTTCATAACAAGAAAAAAAGAAATCTGCAAATTCTCCCCCTCAACCTTCAAATGAACTTTTGGTGGCCACCCCTAAAAAAAGAAAAACATATCAGCCCTTCTAAAAAGAACTTCAACAAATCCCTTGCTAATAAGGGGGTCACTATCACTATTTTGGAGGATAATGATGAAAGTAAAGAAGAAAAGGCTAAAAATGTAAATTTTGAGGAGGGCCTCTAGGTCGAGAAGTAGAAGGTCTGCTAGTTTGGTTAAAAACTTGGAGGAGCCTACTGCAAAAGGGAAAATTATTGTGCTTGAGGAGGATATCTCCACTCAAGAGAATTTGATGATGAGAATAATAGTAGAGACAACTGTTGTGAGGGGGGAGAAGAACACGAGGAGGAAGACACGACCTCCCTTAATATTTCAGAAGACCAAAATATTTCTATCGAGAATCAAGATAATGAAAACCCCAACAATGAGGATACTAAGGTTTCTCCAGACATTGAAGAGGGGAGCCAAGATATGCAGGCTTTGGAGGAAGAAAACACTACCTAGGTTGACCCCTTAGTGGGAGTTACTCAGAGACTCAATCAACTAGAAAGAAGGATGTGCGAGAAAAGCCTTGCAATTGACAATGTTCTCAATTCTCTCATCTGGATTATTGATGGTATTATGAATAGGATGGTGATGTCCATCACTACCAACAAGTCAAGGATCAAGAGGGGTTCAAGAGGATGGGTAGGAGTTCTAGAGCTACATGTGGTCACCCACACAAACAGGGAAGTTGGACACTTGGATGATTGCACATTAGGAGGTGGAAAATACTTGAGCCTAATTGAGGCTCTTTACAATTCTGAATGATGGTTTTCCTTTGTTTTTGGTTGGGTCTAGCTTGCTGCTTTTGGAGGGAACATTTTATCTATTGTAAGACTTATTCGACTAATAGTATATATTAGATGTTAATATTATAAAGTACCATGACAATATTTTAGTTAAAATAGTGTTAGTGTAGGTTAGTACTATGAAGACTTGGTTAAGTTTATATAGTTGGTTAGCTCTTATGAACTAGTAATCATTTTTTATGTTGCCCTGTCTCAATGTTGGGGGGGGCCTCACTGATTTTGTTGTTTTAGGTTGTTGTTTTGTTTATGTTGTTTTTCATATTGTAAGAGATCAGGGCCCTTTCCCTGCTTATCTAATCAAAAACAACAAGGACAACGATGGAAATCTATAAAACCAAGCATTGAGAGATTTTTGTATCAGCGTTTCTAATCACACTCCATGAACCATCATCAGGGTAATAAAGAGCTTAAAGAAACAAAAATACTCAAACAATCTAATCCATGAACAACAGCAATAATCAAAATGGATTGAGGAAATTTGATACCATTAAGATTATATCATGTCATTTATAAAGTCTCTTACAAAAAGTTTGTCGGTAAAAAGTTTTCAATAGTTACAAAAAGTTTGTTGGTAGAAAGTTTTCAATAGAGATAAATCAAAATTTTGAAGTAAATAATTGAAGAATAATTTGTTTTGCAGTCAATTACAAAAATCAAAGCTTTTATTTGGTAGAATTTAGAAAGATCAAAGAATTTTGACTAATGACGGTACAAACTATTCAAATCCCCACCAACGTTCACTGCATGCCAAGGCTCAACTTATTCAAACTGCTTTCACCATGTTGTACATGGTACCGAAAGAAAACAAATACTAGCTATCTTGGTCAGGATTAACATAAAGTTCCATTGCATGACAATCTATTGGGTGCAACATTCTACCCCTTACAGGAGATAACAAGGAATTAGTTAAAGACTCTTAAAAGGTGTGCATGTATACAAGGGGAATAAAAAGCCCAACGTCTGAAGAATTAGGTGTGGTCCTCTATAACCCTCTGTCACTAGTTAACTGGGAATCTGGCTAAACTATAACTACCATGTCAACAGAGCTGTGGAACCCTCGGGGATTTGAACCTATGTTACATGCAGGCAAAAACTCAGCACCAACCGATCACTATAGCCCCCAAGGACATTATGATACAAATATATTATGACACCATAATTTAATGTGTCCTATATTTGTCACTTCAAATTATTGCCTTATCAGTGCTGGTACATATCTCTTTCTTCTTCTCAGCCTTGCAGCTTCACCCCATCTAATACACTTCGTGTGGCAAAAAAATACTATATGAAATGATTAATTAGGTTTGATTAGAAAGAAATTTAAATATTTCCATTACAAAAGGAAATATTTTTAATTTGATCAACCGAGAGAGTATACCTCGGTTTAAATAATGTTGAAAATTTTGCTATTTGACTTACAAAGCACTGCACTTTTCCATAATACATGCTGACAGTAGGAATATACCTGCCATGGACTACATGACACAAAATAAAAATCCTCAAAACAAATTTTTAAAACAAAAAGCTAATGTTTTGGTTAAGTATTCTATACATTGTGTTTCCAAAGTGGTCTTCAAAAGAGTTAGTAAGGATTTCCAGTAACATTAGTCAAGATGATTTGTTTAAAACTTTAGTCCTGCAGTAAGGGCAGTGATTGTTCTTCTCCAACCATGGAATCAGGCAACTTGGGTGAAACTTATGCCCACAAGGAAGACGTATGATGACCTGATTAAGTTCAAAGCAATCCAAGCATATAGGGCAATCAACTTGTTCTGAAGTTCTTGGCAGTAGCTTCAACAAGGGGTTTTCTTTTCTCCTTGGTGGGGTATATGTCTCTCTCTTGAGATTATCAATGAAGCTTTTACTTAAGCCTACAAGCTCTCTTGTTTGGCTTGTATCAATATTTATACTAGCATGCCAATCTCTTTCATTAATCCCACTGTGCTCTTCAATGTAGGAATTTCCATAACTTGATTGTATGCGTCTTTGTGGATAATAATCAAGCCTGCACGTGAAAGAGAAAACCCACTTTTATTTCTGTATCCATCTCTAGAGAATTTAGAAAATTGATTGAACTTCAAGCTAAAATAAAATATAACAATCTAGTCATCAAGACTTTTGAAAGAAAGCAACCTCATTAAATGCAGGTGTCAATTTAATACTGGCAATAATTATACAAACCTTTTGTTGACTGTTGATGATGATGATGCCCTTAATCTCTCTTCCAGTCGCTCTCGTGCTTCAAGTGCAACTTCATTAAGTTTGTTGTCATCCCTCTTCTCTGGTCGGAACTCTGAAATAGATCTTGGCTGTTACAGCAAGTAAAACCAATACTCTCAATATAAGTTAAAACTATAGGTTAATTTAAAAAAGCACTTGTATACCACAAAAATGACAGATTCGCATTTCTTTAAGAACCAAACACTTTTTATCAATTCAAAAAAAATCAATAAGGTGCATTTTCTGATATAGTGCAAAATAACAGTAAGTCTTTAAAAATACTTAAAATCAAACTTTGCATTGTCATAGCCTTTTCTCAGTTATGCTTAAAAAACATACCGTGCAAACTACGTTTTTAATTACAAATAAGATCCTATTTTAATGAAGAGAAGATCCATGATGGTATAGTAAAGCATAATATGCATCAGATACATATGATAGCATATAATTTAACTTTCTTTACAAAAGATAACAAAGATAATCACTAGAAACTGAGATCAGTAGAACGGAAATATGTAAGAAAAGTGAAAGACAATGTTTGACAAGACTGCAGACGCAAGAAATTCCAGAGTGTCATTTGTGATTAAAAATAATAATAGATCAAACTGTGTAACTTGGAATGCTAAATTCTAGTATAGAAGATGTTTTATATCACTAATGAGATACAAAAAATGCATATTGTGATCCTAGAAATCAGATATGAAAAAATGGATACATTACCAAAAGTGTTCATAAAGAAGGATGACAGGTTGAATCCACTATTTCCCTCAATCTTTATAAATTTATTAACATTGAATAGTCTCAGTATGAACCAAATTGTCAAAACTGATATGAAATTCCTTCATCACTGTGTTAGTTGGGATAGGCATTTTTCAGTTATTTTATCACTGGAAACATTTGAGGAGCTTGATCTTAAATCAAAAGGAATGCCTCCTTTGTATTTAGATGCAGAATACATAGAGTAAATTTTAAATGTAGACTGAGAAACTTTTCACTGGCAGAATTCTTTGTATTATGGAAAGAAGTTTGTACATCTAGGTAAGATATTCTTCAAAATATTGAATTAGGAGAAGAAATAACGTGCCTGGAAGAAAATAAGTACTTATTATCTTGCAATATTTTGATAGTTATAGTGCCATATGAGAACAAACAAAACATTTCCAAATTAAAACCCTTAGATAAGGAGTGGACTCTGAAAGCATTGTGAATCAATATCTGGACAAGAAAAGCATTAAAAACAACGATACCAATAATCATTTGAATCTAATATAATTTAGTTGGATATGTGTAAGATAGATACCCATTATAAGTGGAATCCCGCTCAAGCATTTTGAATTTTCTATGATTTCTAGTATTCTTTATTAATGTTTACCTTGTTTTGTTTGTTTATATGACAAAAGTGCCTTATACCTGCAGCACCCAAATTTTGAAGTTCCGAACCAGTTGCTGCACATGCCTGCACCCAGATAAGCTTAAGACACCTATTTCCTTTTGGTTGATTTCAATACACATACTAAACTCCCAATCCAGAGACCCTAAGCTTCCATTGAACGTTATGATAAAAACAATTGCTGCTGTTATACTAAGTTACCACATTCGCTCAGACCCAATGGAATTCGAGAGTCGATTCGCTACAAATTCGGATACGGTGCAAATTCGCTGCAAATTCGACATCAGACTGATGAATTCGCTGTAAATTCTCCATGCGGGACCCTGCACGAATTTGAGGAGAATTTCGACGACTTTGCAAACACCTGCGCGAGCCCGGGAAGAATTTCGGTCAAATTTGGGACGTGTCGGCCAGCAATACCCGCACTCGCAGGAACCCGGGAAGAATTTACGTTTGGGAAATAATGTATATACTTATCGCATATACTTTATTACACCTATAATAATCATCTATATTATGTATAAGTGGGTGAAACAATATTTCTCTGATTAGAAATGCATTTTATTGTGGGTGTAACAATATTTCTTTAGTATAGATGATTATTATTATTAAAAATAATGTATTAAGGTGTAACAATATTAATGTGATAAGTATATTATTTATATTTTAATTTTAAAAATAATAATAATATTATTATTATATATTATAATATTATTATTTATGTATTTAAATATATATATGTATTTTAATTTAAATAATAATAATAATAATATTATATAATAATAATAATAATAATATTATTATTATTATTATTTATGTATTTAATATATATATATACTTGTACAGACGAACCCAAAACGAATCGAACCCAACCCAAAAAAATTTTGGACGAATTTCGAACCCGAATCTCGAACCCGCATACGAACCGGAATCCGAACCGGCAACTTAGCTGTTATATAATGAGAACCACCAAACTTCCATCTGCTATTCTGCAAATGACCATTTATTGGTATATTACAAACCATAACTTCAAATTGCCTTCTAGAAGACCTCGATAAAATTCTAGTAGCAATAGCACCAGCATTGTCAGGAGTAGGATAAAGCCTCCTCACAAAAAGGGTCACTCTTCATCACTTCCTTTGCCCTAAACCCCCTATTTTGTCAAACTTAGCCCAATGTAAATGCCCTTGAATGCCTTGTTTATGACATGCACACAAGGGACCATAAATGTGCCTGTAGGGAGTTTCAACCAACTTTGTGACTACCCTGCACACGTCCATCATATTTATCATTAGTTGCACAATAGGGCCACTCTCCACAATGATATGTTTAAGGTTTTGATAGTTGAATACTACATCCTTGTTATTCCTCGAGCAATCAATTGCTCCAAGGAAGCCAAGCCCCTCCTTACATGTGACCATAATATTGATGGGTGGACAGTGTCTAATGTTGATCCACCATTCCATGATAATACTACACCTATGTGGCCTTCATTTCCTTCATTGATACATTTGTCTTGGAATTGCCTTATTCAAGATAGTATTTCACATGAAGGAAAGGTGAAAAGCTAAATGAAATATTCCTCATTACAAAATGGGAAAAGAACATTCGAAGTGTATGGACAAAGGCCAGGCCTTTGTTTTAAAAACTCATTTCAAATCTTTGTCTTTAATATTATAGGGCCTGCATACCTTTCATTGCAGCTTATTCCCCGTGTACGGATGAAGGGCCAGGCCTTCAATTTAAAAATTTATTTAAAATCTTGTCTTTTTTTTTCTTTTTTCATTTTGACAAATTGTTACCATTTGAGGGGAACACCCATCTCTTAATATCAGAAAAAAGGAGATTACATAGTTCAGTTACATAGAGTTCTGTCCTTGGGGAGAGAAAGGCCTGGCCATGCCGATACAGCACTTGAGATGACTTTTGCCTCAGGTTGGTCGATGACCCAATTTGGTAGGCAATCAGCTGCCAAGTTGGCCTCTCTATAGAGTGTTTTATGGTATAATCTTCCGTACTTGACAATAGTTGCCGAATGGCACTCAACCACATTTCAGATTTCCAGCTCGGGGTCGAATTAGAGATACTGGCTCAAATTACATTCATAGAGTCCCCTTCGATATCAATGCTATTTAAATTTTTTTCCCTGCATAGTTATAAGCCGCCTAACAGAGCCGCAAACTCAGCATCATGGTTAGTTCCATAAGGGAGTTTAACCAAGCCACCCCAGACAAGCCTACTATTATCATTGCGGATCAGGAAGCCGGCACCCACCAAGCCGGGGTTGCCGCTTGAGGCGCCATCACTTTGTCTTTAATATTATAAGGTCTGCCTACCTTTTATTTCAGCAAATATACTAAGTTACTAACATTATGTGATTTTTGGAAAAGAAGAATGTGGAGCGTTGATTGAAGAGGATGACTCCAATGGGTTTTGAAAGGCCTTTCTAAGGCGTTATTAAATTATAAGCATTTGATAAAAGATTGTGTGAACTCTGCTATTGTGCATATTTAGAAGCAGTTCATTCAAGATTATGTGGCTATTTTTCATCCTGTCCTCAATCTTGACTTTAATTTGGACAGTTTAAATTCATTGCAATGTTGAATTTATTAAATCTAGCAAAAGTAATTTGCTTTTGAATATTCAGATTTACAATTATTTTGTGCATATCTTCTTCTAATGGCAATTTGGGAGTGATCAAGCATTCAATTCTACCACACAGCCCTTGTACATTTGCATTTATTGTATTTTTCACAAACCCTTTTCACCCTAAGCATTAGGAGATGGCATTCGAATAGGAGAAACAACCCAATTTAGAGCTTGTTCTATGCCTGAAACACTTACTGCTTCCTATTGTCACTGCCAGAGTATTGGTGGAACAAGGAGATGGTCATAAGTGTGGACACAACTGTGGCTGGAAATTTGAGGGAAATGATTTTGCCTTTAGACGTTTCAACATCTTAGGCCCTAACTTAATCTTCTCTTTCCCAGCATCACTCTCGATTTCTGTGGCTGCAAGGAGTTTCATCATAGACAGCAATTTGGACTCTACATGGATCATCATTTCAAAAAAAATCAATTAAATTTAAAAATTATTAATACTTATTCTAAACTAACTTCTACATCACAGGAGGTATCTCAAAATGCACTACTAGTCCCAACTCCCATCCATATCACCTCCTTCAATAACCTTTTAGAATAAATTCTTTCCTTTTCTGACTTTTTAAGGTAGACTAATGCTTCTTTTGTATTCTGTATGGACGAGAAATAATACTAAATAGCATGCATTTCTGTTTCTTGATGCAGGAGCATCCACCCATGGTTAATAAGTTTTAACAAGATTGTAACGCCTTTTTTTGGTGAGTTACAATGGCATTTGCAAAGCCTAATTTTGATTATTCTGATAGAATTTAATAACAGTTTAATATTTAGCTATTGTCAGATGTAACGAGAATAAGGTGCCTTGTTTCTAAATTAAGTTGTAGAATTTAAAATCAATCAAGGAGGGAAGCAAGGCAGGGGGTAGTGGTCTGGAGATAAATAAGTGTGTGTGACTGCAGAGAGGAAGAAAGTGGGAGGTGGATTGGAAGAGCCTCCATAAGGAAGAAAATAAGACCAGGGTCTGCATGCGGAAAAAAAAAAGTGGGGAAATTGAACTCAAACTACAGATGATAGAAAAAGTGTGAAATGAGAAGGTGGTAGTGGGCTGTCAGAAGGGGGAAAGGCTGCAGAGAGGGGCTGCATGAGTGTGAGAGTTAGGAAATTCAACGTGTGTGAGGCAGATGGACAAGTACAAGGAAGTCTACATAGAGAACGAACAAAGGAAAGAGCAGAGTTTGGCAGTGGGCAGCAAAGATGAGTGTGCAGGGCAAATAGAGAGGACTTGGGTTGCACATAAACCCAATTTGTGAGTGAATAAGGGGGTCCACAACAAGGTCATATGTTAGAAGTTTATTAAAAAGAAAACTTTGTCGCAATCTGGGTACTGCTAATTAACAGAGGGTCTCTGTTCATTTTGTGCGTGTTTAAGTGTTTGGGTTGCAAAGCGGTGGAGTCATCTTTCCTTCATACCTTAGTGGTATAAGGGCCGGTAAGAGGGCCATCTTGTACTGTTGTTTTGAATTTAATAAGATCATTTGTGTTGCAAATCTTTCTGTGATTATTTTAAAAAAATCATAAGCGCTCTCCGCCTGGATCTTTTTTGAGTTTGTGCATGTATGCAAGAGGTTTGTTGTATTGCATCATTTCTTTAATTAGATGCTCCTGCATCATATAATGAACAGGTTACTGTATGTTTTTGCAATAACAAGAACCTAAAGCCCCACTATAATGGGCAAGTAGCTCTCATCAAATGGGGTGAGCTCAGGAGGTGAAGCATATGCGCTTTTAAAGTATAGACCCAAGTTCAAACCCCTAGGTAATATTCTGCAATCCAATATGTTTGTGCTGTGTGCACGAGGGGGCAGGAGCAAGTGTGCGAACTTACAAAATCAAATGAAGATAAGGTACTGGGCAGTGTCTGAGTGGTGTAAGTGCAGCAAAACTATAAATAAATGAAATGGTAAACTATCTCGGTGGTGGTGGCGATGACTGTCCGGCTGCAGAGCATACAAGAGGGCAGGCACAAATGCTGGGTGAATTTAGCAAATCAAATTGAAAAAATTATAACGAGCGTCTTAGTCTGTATCCTGGCTTTTCAACAATTTCAATTTGTAGACAAACAATCCCATAGTTACATGCCCAGATTCCTAGTTTGTGTCGTAGGTTTGGAATTTTTTGAAAAGGAGAAATGGGCATGTGTCGATGGTGCAGGTGTCGTGAAAAAAATGGGCAAGTGCCTCAGTTACAAATCAAATGTTTAAAAACAGAAATCGGCATGTGTCTTGGTCTGTATCTGCTTATACAAAAGATTCACTTTATAGGCAAACAATCCCATATTTAGTAACATAACCAGATTCTTGGCCCTGTATCCTTGGTTATCCAAAAATCTCAATCACAGATAAACAATTCCGTAATTACTTACACACCCATATCCCATTTATCAAGACAAATACTTCAAATTTGCAGAGATTTAGATTGCGGACTTGCACTGGACCTACATGACAAAATCCTTTGTTTCTTCATTTATTTCTTGATTACATCAAATCCAGAGCAGCATTTAGTTCACCGAACTACAGGGATTTTCTCCCCAAACTCTTTTTTTTCAAATACCACAAATTCAAATTTTCTAGGGAGTAGGGCCTATTTAACAAGGACCCCTAATGGATATGATTTAATGGAAAAGGGTTCATACCGCTTGTTTAATCAAAGATCCTCCGCTTCCTCCGTGATGAAACCTTCTTCTGCGTGCACACTCCACCCCAGGTAGCATGGCAGCCATCACAAGACTTTTACCCTCCTGCCATTAACAAAATCAGTCCCTCTAAATCTGTAACAGTTACCGTCAAGATACCAATATATTTTCTCAAATTAAACTGCCTACGGAAGCTTAAAAGCAGTGATCAGTCACCCCCTTCATTCAGATCAGAAAAGAGCATAATTAAACAACAAAATATCTTAATGCATGAATAGAAATCCTACATCCTAACATACCACTAAGTCGTATGAAAGGCGAAGCTAAAACTCTGAACAGATTGAACAAGAATGAGATTCAAAATGAAAAACCGGTATATAGAGGGGTGTTTGTTGGTTTGGGCATAGGGAAGGTGGGCTACCAGGAAGTTGGGTTAATGAATTCCTGTCTTTCCTGCACTAGGCAAATAAATAATGGTCACTGGGGGTCCCTCAAGTTCAATTGCTGCTTCCAGGATGGTTGGTGGAACCATCTTGGTTGGGTCAAAACAATTGATTTTCAACGTTGGAAGCTTCTGAGGAAGGATCAAGGAGGGTGACTCCATTTGCGGAAATAGAATTATCTGTTTGAAACATTCATTACATCGTCGGGTTCCTTTATCGGTTGGTGAGAATCGCAGAATATTGTTCTGATTACCGGTTTATGCGCCGAGTATCAACTGTTTGTTTCTGTGGGCTGGTTTGCTGGTAAGATCAGAAATGGAAAGGAATGTGGAATTGTTTAAAAGGATGTATGGACGATGATTTTTTTTATTTTTTTTTAAGATTGTTTGGTGAGGTTGTTAATATCATATGTAGACCAAAAAACATATGGCTGGTATAGTGGATTATAAAAGATCCTTTCCTTTCCTTCGTCTATAAGTAACATGTGAAAAACACCATATAAATTAATGATAAACATAAAATCATGGAGATATTTTTATATTTTATATATTTATTTTTTTTAAAGTGTGGAGAAGGCTTTTAGTAAGGGGATGGCATTTGTTTTATGAATATTTAATGTAGTAGATGACTATGATGTAATAGAGAAATTATAATTGGAAATTTTTGTCCTAAATCAGAAGTCTTTCATGAATTGTGTAAGTTAAAGGAGAGATAATTATAATATCTTTATCATGGGTCAAATTTATTGATCTATGTTTTATGAGTAGTGGTTCACAATACTCTATCTTTCATAAGAATAATTAGAAGTCTCAACTCAATCGTTTTCGATTCAAACTCATTGATCTATGTGTTGTGAGTAGTGGTTCACAATAGCTCATCTCTCATAACAATGAATGGTACACTGGCACTCATTGCATTTGGGTGATGCTCACAAAAGTGAAGCATTGGACCTTATGAGAGGTCACATATCCTAGTACTACTCCAACTCAAGCACACTTAACTGTGGGGTTTCCCCAAGATTCAACATACTTGATTGCTACCCACTTTGCTTACAAAATGAAGATAATAATATAAGAAAGGAAAGCAAAGGAACTTTTATAGTCCACTATACCAACCATCTGTTTTTGAGTCTACATATGGTAATAGTAATATGGGACCACCATGTATTTCTTGCAGGAGGCACATAATTGTCTACAAACGAGGTATACATACCTTATCCCTTGTGAAATTTAAACTTGTGACCTCTCTTTCAAGAATGTATATAATTATGTCAATAGTATTCAACTTTATATAATATAATAATTTAAATAATTTTATATGTTATTTTATTTTCTATAATATACAACTTTTCTAACTAATTTTTTATAAAAAAAAAAATTAAAATTAAATGCTTCTTATATGTTCTAGAAAACTTATTCATCATCACTCCTATTATCTAGAATGCAATCTCCTTCCACCTCCATTGTATTCAAGAGCAATCTAGATCTTTCTATACCTACATCTCCATTCTCAATGCCTCTCATACTTCATCCTTCATTTACAATGATTGAAATCTTTGTGACAAAGAGCCTTCAATGAAGAATTGTTTGGATATGCACACACTAAAGATGCTCTTATTCACTCCATTCAATTTTCCATTGTTGTCACCATATGTAGACCCAAAAACACATGGCTGGTATCGTGGACTATAAAAGGGTCTTTCCTTTCCTTTTCATATGTTTGCATTTTAAAAGAAGGATTACTTAAACAAAATTTATAATATCATGTAAGCATTTCAATTTTAAAAAAAAAAAAATTAGTGAAAAATTATAAATGTGTATTCAAATGGAAAAAGCACTCATCTATTAATTTAAGAATATTGATGAAATAAATAAAAATGTATATTATAAGTAGAAGTAAGAGCAAAAGCAAAAGGTGCCATGAAAAATGAAAATGCACCCTTCACCATCCACCATATTGTCAATAAATTTATTTTGTCACATCAATACAAACATCTTTTATTTTAATTTATATATTTATATTTCAAATTATTCAGGAAGCGTATTAGTAGTCGTTATAGCTAACTTCGGGCACCCATAGAGCCTAAACTATATGTTAGATTTCAATGATTTTTTCTATTGTCTCTGTATGTGACATATCTGGTTAAAAAGGACTTTTTCATATCTAGGTAGTAACAATGCTCCTTGTAGAATTCCTTAAGCACCAAAGGGTCAAAAAATGGCAATGTTTAAGTGTCATCTAATACATGCTTAAATATGCTCCAATAACCGTGCGCTACAACCACCTCAAAATTTGTCAATACTTATGCACAAATGTCCTAGTACTCATTAAAAAAATGTCAATACTTATGCAAAAATGTCCTTGTAGTCGTCCAAAAATATTTATTGCTAGGGGTACTAGTTGGCGACAATTGGTACATGGCATATTTGTTAATGGGTTTTTACTTATGATTTTTTGTTTCCTTTAAAAATTGTAATTGGGAGGTAGGTGTGCATAGAATGCTCACCTATTAGGACGTGAGTGACTAGTAGTACTATTTCCCTAATGAGAGACTATAAATAACATTATCATCAACTAAATTGATACTTAGAATTAGTGAACTTCTTAATAAGCTTTTGTCTTTATTAATATATAATATGAAATATAATGAAATTGTTATTAGTTCTAATATAAAATATAGTAAAATCAATAACCTATATATTAAAATTATAATCAAAAGGTAAATCCATTTCAAGTTTCTTTTGTTGTGATTCTTTATGTTCCACATAAGCTTAAAAATATATATAAATAATATTTTTATTAGTGAAAATAATTTCTCAAATGAATATTGGTTATATGATGTCTTTGAAAAGGAAGTTATTGTAAGTCAAGATATTTTTATTAATTATCATTTTTAATATCATTATCTTATATAAAATAACTAAAATAAAAAATTTAATTCTAAATTGATGCTTCTTGACATTTTTTATATAGATGTATTTAAGATGTCAATAATTGATGTTAAATATTAATAAGTGTGTAAATGCTTATCAAATTCATTGTAAAATGTAAGATTTTACATTAACGACTTTATACAATTATATTCCATTTCTTACAAATTGAAATTTTGGAAAAGAAAAATATTTAAACTAAATTAATTACTTGGGAGAATCATTCACTTTTAGATTAGGCATTTACAATTAAATTATTTCAACAAAATGAAAAAACAAATTATATTAGACACCAACTTAAGGAGATATGGGTGTATTTTATTATAGCCTTTTGTAATGTGGAGAAACATGGTTCACTACGCTTGTATAGATAAAATAGAAATCTTACGCCTATTTTTGCTTTAATTACCTTGAGAAGGATAATGATGCACTTGGCTCAAGGACTCTTTGGCACAAGGTGAATAGTCCTTTGTGGGGAGTTGAAAGGCGACTATGCAATTATGGAAGATGAATGAAGAAGCCAGGTTAAAGTAAGGAGAAACGATGATCTTCTCCATGTATAGGTAAATAGAAAATTGACAGGTGAATACTGGTGTGTATATGAAAATCATACCTTCATGAAATTAGCTTTTTATCTAATCAATTCAACACAATTTAACAATGATAAGCTAATTGAATTGAAAATAAAGCAATAAGCATCTCATGGCTCTCTATTTTGGAAGGAAAATAGTATGCTTTCAGCTTAAGCATCCATTAATGATAGTCCTAAAATGCGAATTGAAGCTATTTGATCATGATTATGCCTATTTAGCTCTCAAATACTCTAAAATGCTTCAAAGATGATCACTAAATGTAAATTAAACTCAAAATGAAAGCTATGAACTCCAAATCAAAATTCCTATAGTGATGATGCTTAGCTCATAAATGTGTGTGATACGCTTTGCACTCAAAATGGCCTCTATTTAAAGGATTTCCCAAGGGTAGGGGTAGAGTTGATTAAACCTTGATTAGGGTTAGGTTGAGTTAATTATCTCAAAGGTTAAGATAATTTAAATGGTTCTTTCAAATAAGGGGACAAATTGAGTGGTCAAGATGCAACTTCAAGATGTGTGATGGAGGATCAATTTGGGCTTGATCCTTGTGAGCTCATTCTTTGAATTCCCATCGGTTGAAATTGATTTTCCCATGTGATGGGTGAGAAATATTAGGAATTAATTAAATGGTTTAATTGAATTGTTTTAGCCATGTGCACCCTTGAAGAGGTTGGAATTGATTTAATTTTAACTATGCAATTAATTCATTAATCTCAATTGCATAATTATTTGATTATTTGATTTAATTAATCTAAAGGCTTTTGATAATTCAATTAATTTCTGATTTTGCTTGATTTGCTCACTTCATTTTATGTTTGATTTATCTTGACCAAATTTAGGTGTCTACAAATGCCCCTCTTTGAATCAATGTGCGAAGTGCATTGGTTCAAAGAATGTCTGATGTTTGATGTATGATTCTGATATGATCTTGATGATTGATTCACTAATGTAACTAATTTGATGAAAACCCTAATGTGATGCCCTGGTGTGAAAATAATAACCTGATTAAGATACCCCACTGATAATGATGAAATTTTGATGCCCCAGATTTGATTGGTTGATCTTGCGTCCTGATGGTATCTTGCCCCCTCGGAAATGAAAGTAAAATTGATGTGAAAAAGCTTTTGAAAATAAGCGTGATTGGTCAATTATGATTTCATTTTTGATAAAACCAATGTTCGAAAAAGTGCCCCGGTGATAAATTTTCAACCTTAGGTCAAAAATACCCTTCAATTAGGTCAAAAAGGTATAAAGGGGGTAAAAATGTCATTTTTACATATCATTTTCACTTTTTACCTTCACTTTTGCTCTGAGAGACTAGAAGACTAATAGCGGTGGTTGTGTCAATTCGAGAGCATAGGTTCGAACGAGGGTGCAGATTCCAGCATCCTGTAGAGTACAGACCTTCGGTGAGTACTCCAATCCTTCTTGTTTGATCAATTTCAAATTTTGCTGCTCTTTTGTAGGAATTGCATGCATTATTAGATTAGGTTTTAGATTTTCTTGCAAAGTAAGGTGTATAATAGTTAAAGTAGCACGTACACTAGTCAAGTAATGCATTTGTGACTTGAGGTAGTATGTAGGCTAGAGAAAAATAGTGCTTAGCAATGCAATTCCCAGTAGAGTTTTAGCGTGTATGATAGGTTAAGTAGTGCTTAGGAAACCCTAGCTTAGAAACCCAATTCTTCTAGCATGTATGATAGATGAAGTAGTACCTACTAGAAGAACTAACACGTACACCTTGATGTGACACTTTCGAAGGATAAAATATCATATTGCATGCTTTAAATAGCGCATAGATAATGTGACACGTATGATGATATGAAATGATGCGTACACCCACATGAAATGATGCGTGCCCTAATTTGAAAAAATGAATCCTGATGTGATTGTCCTCTGATCGATTGATTGTTTGATTCAGCCTGATATGTGATGAAAACAGGTGCTTGTGATGTTAGTTCCAACATTTTGATGAATGTTTGTGATGTCAATCCTGATAGGTTGATAGGATAACTGATGCTTTTTTTTCTTCTCACAATATAGAGTTAGAAAAAAAATTGATGTTCTCAAGAAGAGCGATAAGATGATAGGATAACTTGATTGACTTGTGATGATCCATAAAAATGATGATACTAATATGATTCAACTTGATTGCAAAACACGTTCAATTTCAGAAGTTATATATCTAGGGATTATCTTCATGGCCTTTGGACATGGTAGACCAGTTGGTTGTCCATGAGCAGTGAGTTATAGGTCGTTGTGGTTTATCATTTTTGTTAGATATGCCTCAGTTCCAGATGAACTAAGATTTACTTACATCTATGGCAGAGCAATGACACTCCGACCATAATACCTTCCATTTACCTTTAGGTGAGATGATGATCACGCCAGAGGACGTGTATAGATTACTATGGATTCCTACTTGGGGAGAGTTGTTATATTATGATCAGGTCTATGATGGCGCAGGATGCAGACAAGTGTTCTTAGATCCTACTATCAGTGATGAGAGCATATCGTGGGCTTAGTTTATCTTATTCATTGTACTTCCTACAACGTTGGGCTCTCTGATTAGTGGTTTCCTGCTTCCTGACCGACGAGGTCATGGATTTGTTGTTGGTTGGGGTCAAATTTTGGAGGACATGATCACAAATTTGTGATGAGTTGATTGGGGCTCCTGTGTATTGTCACAACTGTATCAAATTACACCACGTGATGTACAAAGGCAATGTTGCACTATTAGCGGGTGCAATAGTTCTATAGCTCTGGACATGGGAGCATATTCTAGTCACACGGTTGATCACTACTAGGAATAGAGATCCATGATGGCCTTACTGTTATTTGTATGAGGGTATGTAGTCCAACCCCATTTGGGCAAGCTGGAGTTTTGGCAATGGATTCTCAATGATATTGATCAGGTCATATGGCGACCTTACTTGGGATGCGAGGCATGGCATGAGAATGGTGTAGAGCTACCGTATATGTTTATACCTCATTGGATGATAGGTCGGTCTCCATTGATTATCGAGTGATTCTATTTTTAAAGAGTATTGAGGCAGTACGGCTGGGCACAGGATCTCCCACAGGGATTAGCTTTGTATGCTTGGGTTCAGGCAAACAGATTGATGTTGGGTCCACATGTGGACTACAAATATGCATGTGATGAGATATACCAGATGGTTCACATGATTTGGGACATGTTAGATCATATAGTTGATGCAGGGATGACCACAAATTATAGTTAGTGGTTTGCTCAGCACATATTCCCTAGATTTACAAACCCAGCAGAGCCTATACTTGACATTGATGATTTGTCAGATGATGATTGAGCTATAGGCGGTGGTAGAGGCGGTGGTAGAGCACCAAGATAGAGGGTCCCGAGGAGAGGTGGTGGTGGAGATGGTGGGAGACTCGGAGGCAGGGTGAAAGTGAGAGGTGGAGGGGTGGGTGGCAAGGTTCAAAAGAGGGGTGGTTGGGTATGAATGAGGGGTGGTCAAATAGGTGGCAAGGTTCAAAAGAGGGGTGGTTGGGTATGAATGAGGGGTGGTCAAATAGGTGGCAAGATTCTGTCAGTTCCATTAGCAGTTTGGGGACAGATATGATTGAGAGTAGCCAGACAGGCTCAGCTAGCACATGCTAGACAAATGCAGCAGGCTCTAGTGATTTTGATGATTATGATAGTACCATAGGTTCTGATAGTTCTACAGGTTTCTATAGCTCCACAAGTTCCATAGGTTATGGATACACTTACACAGGATGTCAGGATTCTACAGGCTAGGATGACAGCTATCAGTAGTCGAATTGATCCGGTTGCTACTATGATGCAGAGCTTCATGACTATAATGGCACAAAGGCCTAGTGTTGCAGGTACTAGTCAGATGCCTCACACATATCCTGGAAATTCAGCGTGCATAGGTACATATGACACAGGTGGCCCAAGTAGTACAGGTGATGCAGGTGGCACTGATGGGACAGATGGTGCATGTGGTTCCCCTAGTTGATTATGAGCCTCTCTCTTGTTGTGATGTACCATGATGTACTTTGATCAAGATTATTGATGCTCTTTGATTTATGTATCTTGGTATACATTGATAGACATGATGTCGGACATTTGATTACTACTTTTATGATAGACACTCTTTTTTTATTCCATATTCTCTTTATAATGTCATTATATGTTGGACTTTATATTTTGATGTTTTATGGATGCACTTCTTTATGATTATGCATTTACTT
This sequence comes from Thuja plicata, assembly GCA_018584345.1. Taxonomy (NCBI): domain Eukaryota; kingdom Viridiplantae; phylum Streptophyta; class Pinopsida; order Cupressales; family Cupressaceae; genus Thuja; species Thuja plicata. The sequence goes on along the minus strand of MU227368.1, from coordinate 54,062 downwards.
TTATATGTTGTAGATGAGTTGTCTTATGTATGACAATACTTAGATGGATACACATGTATGAGAAAAATGCTTTTATTTAATGTTTTTTAATGATTCTTATGCAATGATATGCAATGGAACTAGATGAGAAAATGCATTTTTTTTTCTTTTCCTATGCATATATAACTCTAATGAAATGCACCTTTAAATGAATTAATGCACATTAATGGATTAACAATGATTGATGAATAATGTTTAATGATTTATGCAATAACCTTAAGAAACAAATAGATAATAAATATGGATTAATGCTTAATGATTAATGATATGCAATGTTTTTTTCTTAAAGTCTAACATATTCAAAATAAAAGAGAACTTTTCTTTTTGATGCTATCAACCCTTTGAAACATCTTTCCCTAACCCAAGGAAATCCTTTTATGAAAAGCTACTCCTAACATGAATGCAACTAACTTTCATTACTACAAAGAATGCAGGGATTAAATTTTCATCATCAAGCTTTAGCAGTACTTCATAGCACGTACAACCATCATTGGTGAGTTTGACAAACCATGATGATATGAATACTACTATCCTTAGATTTCAACCATGAAGCCAGTACAACTCTCACTGGTTCAACCATGGGAGTATGAATACCTCTTTCATCAGATTCAATGTTGCAAGTGGATGTTGGAATTAAGATATGGAAGATCTAAATGACCAAGGTATCCTTTTGCGTAAACAGACAAAGATTGAATCCCTTCCATATCCCAAATTCCTCAATGACTCTTTGATGGTTATGTCCTTAGACAAAATCACATACTTCAGAGAAACAATCTTAAAACAGTCACACATAAATCAAGAAAAGATGTCATGCTTTCATCAATGCCAATCTAGTCAAAACATCATTGATTATCTAAAAAGAACACGACTCAAGAAAAATCAATACCTCATCAAACCTTTAGTGTTATTTTTATATCCATATTTCAAATAGAATTTTATCCATTTCAATATTTTGAGTTTTATTTATTTTAATCCTGATAATAATAAATCAATGAAGGTCAAGGATCATGTTTGTATCAAAATCATATGAGAATTGAACAATGATGTAAATCAAAGGTTCAAGTGTCCATATGTTGTGGTTTGATGCATTGATTTGTGTGAATTCATGCCTGTGTTGGTGAAATCTGTTGATTTCGATTAATGCCCCCAGTTGAAATGGAATGCGTTGGGCTTGGATAAACTTCCAAAATATGAAAAAAGCTCAGTTTATGCAAGATGCATCTCAGAGACTTTATTATGACTATGCACAAATGATAGATGCAAGGATATGTACAATGGATGGAGGAAAGATGCAGATGGACCATGCAACTAGGCAAAACCTAAGGGTCAAATGGCGCCTGTTTATTATATTTTCACCACTTGAATTTATTGTTCTTTTTCTCTCTCTCTTTTGATTTATTAATAATAGTTTTTTCAGGATCCATATTCAAATGTTTTTTGCTTTCTTCATGCTTAATTTTCCACTTTTTTCTCTTTTTCTCAAGACTATTTCCAATTTTTTGGAATTTCTTCAAGATCTCTTTTCCACTGTTTTTGGATTATTCTAGGATCTCTTTTTCCCATTTTTTGGATTGTTTTAGGATCTCTTTTCCCATTTTTTTTTTATTATTTCAGGAACTCTTTTCCACTGTTCAAAGAATGATGCTTTCCTCTCATCTGATATTCTCTCATCTTATACTCTTTCATCTTCCTTTTAAGTATAGAAACCCTTCAAGTGGATGCTATTAATAGGTTCTTGTAACTCATCTCCCTCACAGTCAGCTAAAGAAGAAGTAATGATAAATGGTCCCAACTAGTTTGCTTCCCACTTTCCTTTCTTCTCTCTTTCTACTTGGTTCTTAGGATTTTCTCTCAACACTAAATCCCCAACTTGAAATGCTCTTGGATTTATCTTCTTGTTGTAATTCCTTGACATTCTATTTTGGTATACCTTGATATGTTCATACTCTTGACTTTGATGTTCTTCTAGTAACTCCAATTGTTGAATTCTAGCAACCCTATAATATTCATCTGTTATCAAACTATGTAGAGAGACTCTCAGGATGGAATTCTCAACCTCTAAAGGCATTACAACTTCTGCTCCATAAACCAATGAAAATGGTGTTTCTCCTATTGGTGTCCTTATGCTGGTCCTATATGCCCACAATGTCAGATTCAATTGTACATGCCAATTTATTCCTGAATTATCAACTGTTCTTTTAAAAATTGTGAGAATGTTCTTGTTTGTTGCCTCTGCTTGTCCATTCCCTTGAGGATGATAAATGGAGGAAGAATGATGTCACATAGTTTATCCACATATTTTTCTTTAATTTATTTCCATTATCAGTGATTATAGCATAAGGAATGCCATATCTACAAATGATGTGATTTAGGATGAACATTGAGATTTGTTTACCTGTTTCCATTGTCAAAGGCACAACTTCTACCCATTTAGTGAAGTATTATGTTGCAGTTATGATGTATTTATGACCATTGGATGAAGGTGGATAAATCATCCCTATTAAATCATACCCCCATTGATAAAAGGGCCAAGGTATGTTCATTGGGTGTAAATCTTGTGCTAGCGCATGAATCATGTTTCCATGGTATTGGCATTTCTGACATATCTTGACAAAGTGGCAAACATCCTTCTCTAGAGTTGGCCAAAAGTATCCCATGTGAAGAATTTTCTTAGCTAAATTTAACCCACTAAGTGAGACCCACAGATCCCCTCATGAACCTCTCATAAAGATAATTTTGATTCCTCATCCTCTAGACACCTAAGAAGCGTTGTGTCAAGACTCTTGTGATACATTATGTCAGAAAGGATAGTATAACAGGAAGTTTGGCATATAAAGTGTCTCTTTTGATTGTGGGTTTGGTCCAAGGGTAAATTTTGGTCTTGTAGGTAAGTAAAAATAGTTCCATACCAAGGTGAGTCATGTCCAACTAACAGGCATATGATTTGGGAATTGGGAAGGTCAAATGTTGGTTTCACCAACTCTTCCACCAAGAATTCATATCTAGCATGTTGTTCTAGAATTTGAAGAAGATAGGCTAAGGTCGCCATGAAATTTGCTGCTCTATTTCTGTCCCTTGGGATTTTCTCAAAAGTTATCAAAGAAAAGTGTTTTTTCCAATCATCTATCATCCTCTTGTAAGGCATCAACTTGTCATCCTTTGTTTGGTATTCATCATTAATCTGGTTTATGACTAGTTGAGAATCCCCGTACACTTGTAGTTATGTCACTTTCCATGTTCTAAAGCCATTTTAATGCCTATGACTAGGGCTTCATATTTTGCAATGTTGTTGGTGCATGGAAAAATAAGTTTGTATGACTTTGGAATTGTGTAACCTTGAGAGGTAATCAAAAGAATGCCTTCCCTCAATCCATGTTGGGTGTAAGATCCATCAAAATAGAGTTTCCATGTTTTTGCCTCCACATTAATTATTTTTGAAGCTGTAAATTCAACTTGAATAGCATGATTATCAACTAAAGGAGACTCTGCTAATTGGTCTGCTATCACTTGTCCCTTTATGGATTTTCTATCCACATATTCTTTATCAAACTCACTCAAAACCATCACCCATTTGGCCAATCTTCCTATGAGAGTTGTTTTGCTAAGTAGATACTTTAAAGGATCAATTTTAGCAATGAGGTTAACTTTGTGCATGAACATATAACGGTGTAGATTTTGGGAAGAAAAAACTACCATGAAGTAAACTCGTTCAATGAAGCTATAGTTGAGTTCATATTTGACCAAAGTTTTGCTAAGATAATAGATTTCCTTTTCTTTTCCATCTTTATATTCTTGAGCCAATAATACTCCTAAAGTGCGATCAGTTGCTGAAATGTACAAGAGGAAAGGATTTCCTTTGATAGGTGGCATGAGTATAGGTGGATTCACCAAGTATGAATTCAATAGGGAAATAGTTTCTTCACATTGTGCATCCCATTTGAAAATTGTCTTTATGTAGAAGTCTAGTGAAAGAATGGCATTTTTCTGCCAATTATAATATAAATCTTCTTATGGATTGTAACCTTCCTTGCAATGATCTCATTTTTATTATGTTCTTTGGTGCATCCATTTCCATGATAGCTTGTATTTTCTTAGGATCAACTTCTATTCCCTTTGTTGATACTATGTAACCCAATAACTTTCTTGATTGCACCCCAAATGCACACTTCTTAGGATTTAACCTAACTTTGAATTGTTCCAACCTTGTGAAGATCTTTTCCAAGATAGGTAGATGATATTTCCTTTTATTTTATTTAGCTAAGATATCATCCACATAGTATTCAAGAAATGTATGCATCATATCATGAAAAATTGAGGTCATTTCCCTTTGATAGGCAGCTCCAGCATTTTTAAGGCCAAAGGGCATGATGTTCCGACAAAATGTACCCCAAGGGAATGTGAAGTTTGTTTTCTCATGATCTTCTAGTGCTACCTTAATTTGGTTATATCCACTAAATCCATCAATAAGGGAAAATAGAGAGAAACCTACCGTCAAATCCACTATAGCATCAATAATAGGTAATAAAAAGTCATCCTTTGGGAATGCCAAGTTGAGATCTCATAAAATCAGTGCATACTTTAATTGATTTATCATGCTTTGAAACTGGCACAATATTGGATATCCATTTGGCATAAGCTATAGCCCTTATGAACCCCACTTTTAACAATTTTTCCAACTCTGCTTTCACTAGCAAGGCTATATGGGGATGCATCTTTCTTAACTTTTGTTTCATCGGCTTAAATCCTGATCTTACATTGAGACGATGCATAATGAAACTTGGATCTAACCCTGGAATATCTGAATAAGACCATGTGAAGTTAACTTGCTTTTCTTTGAAGAATTGGATGAAATCTTCCCTTTATGTGGGATTTAATGAAACTGCAAGTTGTATGAATCTTGGTTCTGAATCGGTGCCAATATTAACCAGCTTCTCTGTTGATTCAACAAAGATAGGATATATTTCTTCAGCATGCTCTGGCAAGGTGTCCAATCTCTCTTCCTTAAGTGCCACAATTGGGTTTTCACCTTCAGAAACATCCTTTATTTTTACTTTTTTGTGTCTAGCACTACCACATTGTGGTTTTCACCACTACACCACTTCATTTTTTAATTTCTTTTCTCTTTTTATTTTTATTTCTCATTGAGAGATTGTCCCTTCTCTTCCACTGTTATGCTTTTATCAAATTCTTTGGTGAAAGAGGGTTCAACTGCATTTAGGTATAAGGTCACAAAATTGTCGTTAGGAAAAGAGAGTATGTCATTTGGCTCAGCTAGGTCCCAATCAATTAGTCCGGGATGGATAAGAGATAAAGGATCAATGGGTAAATTTTTATCCATGGGGTTTAAGGATATGAATTTGTTAGAGGGTTCATACATTTTATCACTCAAATTTATGACGTGGGCTTGCTCAAGGTGTTCCATAGAACTTGGATCAAAATCATCCTCACTTGAATCCTCTCAGATTTCTAATGGATAAAACGCTTGTGGATTAAACCTAAAATTTGAATCTCGTAACCATGAAGGTACCCTTGGTTCACTCACACAAGGATTTCCATTTGATTCTTGTCTTAAAATTGATTCTTGATAATTAGTTGACCCTTGATTAGAAATTGAGGCTTGATCCATACTTGGTTTCTTGTTTGCACTAGATGTAGGAGCATAAGTATGAATTAAATCCACCCCCTTGTCAAAACAAGAAGCCTCAGATAAGGAATCCCCTTCATATTTACTGGAGTCATCTTCACTTTCTGAATCTACCATGTGGATGTGTTCATAAGAGTCTTTGAATTTGTTTGAACCACTTCCTTGTTCTTGGTACCCTATTCCCGAGTTTTCATCTTTAGATCTCCAAGGAGGTTGTATGGGTTCTAGAAATCCTTTATTCCTTATGCCCAAAGGTCCTATTCCTTTATATTCCATTTTTTTGCATGATTTGAAAACCTTTTCCATATTGACGTGTTTGGATATTCACATTTTGGACCCTTTCTACATGGGAACTTGAAGCCTCCTCATCTTTGTACAACCATTTTAAAACCTCATTATCCTCTTCTTACTTTGGTGAATTTTCACTTGCTCTTACAAAATGGGCATTATATTTTTCATTTGAATGAGCACTAGTTGGCCTACCATGTGATTTTGGAGAAGGAGGTAAGTCAAACAAGGACACAAAATATTCTCTAACACCTTTTTGATTGATTTTGCATTGTTTCTCAAAATTCTTCATCAACTTATCCATTTTTTGATAATGTGTTTCTTGAACTCTTTCATTTTCAACCTTAGAGGGGTTCGAATCTCCCTCCTCTTTATTTGAAACACTTAACTTAGCACTCTTGTTACTTTCATCTACAAAACTAACTTTCTCTTTACCCTAGTTGATGTATATGAGTTAGTCTTGTCTTGATTTGAGTTAGTGACCAAATTTGAGCTAGGACCATTTATTCTCTAGGAGTACTTGGGGTGACCCCTTCACTATTATGTGCAATGAATACTTCATTCACAGGTTTAATAATATTGAAATATTGGAAAGGTTTCACATCTCCACTTATAGTAATTTCTTCTCCCATGTAGGGAAACTTGATACATTGATGGTACGTTGAAGGTACCGCTTGCATTTCATGAATCTGTGGTCTCCCTAGCAAGATGTTGTAAGTTAACTTCATTTCAAGAACTTGGCAAATGGTATCTTTTTTTATTGGCCCCACTTGAATAGGCAAAACCACCATTCCTTTAGAAGACCTTTCTTCATCATCATAGGCCTTAATAGTGATCTTCTTCTTTGGATCCACTACACCTTCAGAAAATCCTAGGACTTTGACTAGACTCAATGAGAAAATGTTTAGACCAACTCCCCCATCAATAAGGACTCTTTTGACATGGTGTTTATGTATCAAAACCTCTATATAAAACAAAGGATTTTGGGGATGATTAATGGACATGTCATCTTGTTCGGAAAAGGAAAAATAATGAGGTGCAATGAGATGACCCACTATATTTTGAAATATATCCACATATAGGTTGTTAGGAACGGTTATCTCCACAAGAGCCTTTTCCAAGATCTCCTTATGATTTGGTGAGAGTTTTAACAATTTAAGGATTGAAATTTGGACTGGAGTCTTTTGCAATTGATCCACAATAATGTATTGAATTTAAGAAAAAGATGGTTGATTAGGACCAATAGTCTTAGGGGTAGTTTCTTGTAAGGTTATCTTTGATGCTTTCCCCCTAGTAAAAACATTGGAGGTTTCATTCGATGGTTGATCTTTTACAACAACAACATTGATAGTATTCTCATATCATGATAAGGAATTGATTACATTATCATAGCTATGTGCAAAATTAAATTTGTCATTTCCTCTTTTGTTATTTTGGTTACTATTTGAAGATTCTCCTTTCTCATGATTGAAGAAAGGAAGTTTGAAAGTCAAATTGTCTTCATTGTTTTGAGGCCTGTCCACCTTGATTATTTCATTATATATCAATTATTTCACCTCACGCTTTAATCTCATGTATTTATTGGTCTTGTACCCTTTGTTTCGATGATACTCACAAATATGAGCGCCGCTCCACCATGAGGGTTTAAATTATGGTTCATAAGGCCTTGACTCTAGTAGGACAATGATCTTATTAGAAATGAGGCTCATTAAAGAATTCTTAAGTGGTTCACCCAAGGGTTTGAACTTCCTTCTTGGTGATGGGCTAAAGAACGATTTTGGTTTGTTAGCTTCTTACTTGTTTTGAAAGTTGTTGTTGTTTTTATTAAATGTGACCTTCGCTGATTGATTTAAATTATTTGCTTGATTAGAATATCTCGTGAGATTGAAAGATATCATTAGATTGAAAGGAGTAAATTGTAGGTTGTTTGCCTCAAAAACTCCATCATTGACAAGGCCCTTGTTGGTTTTCTTGATCCAAAAGTGATTTCTATTATTTGAAGCCTGATTGTTGTTGTTGGAATTATTGTGGTTATTAGGAAAATTCTTATTTTCCTTAAAAACATTGATCTCTCCACTCTTCACCAACACTTCCTATATGGTTATTCTATTCTCAATGATCTTCTCAAAAGTAGGTTGGCATTGGAGTTGTAACCGATAGTTCATGATTGTGTTCAAACTTTTTAGGAAGATATCCATTTTCTCTTTTTCGGGCATACTTCTAGGATATCCATTAAATATCGTCCTCTACCCTTGAAAGAAAACTAGGAATGATTCTCCCCCCTTTTTGTGGTGCTGCATAAATATATCATTATGACCTCATGTTTTATATTGTATGAGTAATGAGTCACAAACTTTGAAGCCAACTTTTTGAATGTTCGCATGTTTGAGGGTAATTTTGAGAACCGTTCCATTGCGGGTCCTCCAAGGATTCTTGGAAATAGTCCTATTAAATAAGTGGTATCATGCATAAACTCCAAGATTGATGCACAAAATTCTTTCAAATGATCTTGTGGGTCAGATACCCCCATGTATTTGTCATATTTAGGGAAGACCACATTTGGAGGAAATGGTACCATAATTAGGGTCTTATCAAAAGGGAAAAAACATATAGCCTCAATGGAAAAAGGTTTCAGAGTCGTCGTTTATCTTCATATTTTTCAATTGTATTTGAAAAAGTTTGATTTGTTTATTCACAATCACAATTTGGTTGTCATCCTCTTTCTTCTTTAGGGTAGTGATATCGTAATCATGGGGGACTTTTACCCCTACTTGGGCTAGGTCAAAGAAATACTTCTCCTTATCTCTCTCTAAGATTTTCTCCATGATTTTTATAAAAAATGGACTTTGTAACGCTTCATTCACTCTCTCTTTGGTGGCCTCCTCATCTTGAGGGTCCTTATTCCTTCCATTATTCATGTCAACACCTCCATTGTTAGGGTCATTTTCTCCCCCATTGTTTCTATTATTGTTTGCATCCTTATTTCCACCATTTTGGTTATTATTGGTGTCATTATTAACATGATTGATAAGGTCGAAATCCATGTGTCCAAAGAGAAAATACATCATGTTAGTTTCCACTTCCTTTTTGGTTTCAAAAGATGGTAGAGGAAGCTAGGGTTTCGCTTGGAAAGGGGAATTCTTACCTACGATAAGTTTGATCATCTGCTTGTAAGGTTGCCTTGATATAGTGAGATCTTGTAAAAGCAAGCATTAGCATGGAGCAACTATCCTTAATTCATCCTTTTGATCAATTCCTTTGGAAAAATTTTGAACTCCTTGAATCTGATGGAATATGATTAGTTTGATAGTTTGGATAGGAAGTACTCCGAAAAGGGTATCCGAATATGATTCTAAAATTTTCCAAAAACCCTGAGAGATACTCACTGTTTGAGAATCTCAGTTTGTATGCGCTACTTAAAATCTTGTACACGCTACTTCAACGTGTTGTACGCGGTCATTGGAAAAGAAGAACACGTTGGTTGACTGTTTAGGCGCACTACTTTATAGCTCAAAAGCATTAAAAAAAGTTTATACGCGCTACTGCTTGGCTCGTAAGTGGTAAAAGTCTCTTTATATGTGCTACTTCTTTGATCAAAAGCGTTAAAATTTTGTTTATAAGCGCCACTTGACAGTTGACAAGCGTTACTTCTTTGTTTGTACGTGTCAAAAGGCCTCCGAAATAGGAATGTGTTATTGTTTTTATCACCGTTTGATTAATTTTTTAAAGTTTTAAAGTGTGATCGGATCTGGATGAATGTTGTATGTTTACAATATAAAACATCAACCACAACACACACAAAAAAATAAAGTTTGAACCCTTAAATTACACATAAAGTGTATGTTCTCAATCGTTTTCACGAGTCTTTCACATGAAAGTCTTCCAAGCAATCTACCTATGGAAAAATTTAGCTTTTAAATAGTTTTATAAGGTAGGCATTACTAATTTAACCAAGTTATATTCAATATTTTGTTTGAAAAGTTTTGAGTTTCATCCCCTATTATAGAGGCCTCCCACACGCATAAAAATGTGGTTTTGCACAATCCCAAAGGACTACTAGAGGAGGTTCTATTCTCAATTCCTTTCGTCACTCACCCCATTAAATATGAATGCATTTTATTTTATAGTGGGTTTGATTTACCATGGCTAAAATCGTTGTGTCCCACTTGGGTCATTCCCTCTCACCGTCCTTGAAAAGGCAAATCTTAGGAGGCAAGCCCACTAATGTTCTAGCATGTTCATTTGAAAGAAAGAAATGAAATGATCAAATAGGTTTAGGAGTTTGATTCACCTAAAAGGTGAATATCATATCCCTACTATTCTCTCACTTCCAAACACAATAAACAAGGTTCATTCCAAGACTTTTAACTAATGGAATTCGAGCACTTTTTGGGGAGTTTGATTCACCAAAATTGAAGAGCATATCCCTAATGCTTTCCTTCACAAACAAGAGGCTTTAAAATTTAGTGTTTGTTCTTTCCAACCTTTTTTTCTATCATCAAATTTGACATGTTCAACATTTTGATCTACTTAAAAAGTTGAGAGCATAGGCCTAATGTCTCCTTTGACAAACAATAATAAATTTAGATATTTAGCTAGATTTTAACTTTGACATTTCACAATTTAAACAAATGCAAAGGGATTTCGATCTTACCTTTTTCGAAGCTAGCTAGGCTAGGCACTTTTTTGATTTCTTTGTTTCTCAATTTTTACTCACCTAGTAGTGATCGTTCTGGCTCCTTTGCATCCTCTCCTCCAACAAGTTACTCAACACAACTCACACAAAATGAGGAAAAACCAAAATCCCAAAGTCAAAAGCTCAAATTCGCTCAAATTTAAAGCTATTTCAAAGATTTCAAAGTGAATTGATTCAATTTAAGGAAACAAACTTGGATTTGTAAGCTTTTACAATTTTAACATAATGATCATAAAGCTTTTCTTCTTCATTTAAAGTTTCTAAAACATTTGCATTATGGATTCATTTTTCAAACCTTAACACCTTTTTGATCTCTCTTTCCTCTTTGTGAATTCGAAGTGTGGGCTTCTTCACCTTCTTATGCTTTGACATTTGCAAATTGACAAATAATTTTCATTTAATTTGATGGCTGTTAAGAATTTGCAAAATTTCAAACATAGTAGCACACGTTATTTTAAAGGCTACTAAGCGCTGCTTTAAAGATGTCTATTCGCTACTTAATTGATACTACACGTTGCTTAAATCATTGTAAGCACAAATTTAAAGTTACAGAGCGTTATTTAACATCTTAAAAGCATGAAAATAGAATTAAATGTGCTGCAAAATAAAACAGTAAGTGTCATATTAAGCCTTCTGCGTGTCACTTCGTTGTGTAAATGCGTTAAACTTTGTTTGTCGTGCGCTGCTTTGCTGTCAGAGGAATTGAATGAAATATAGACAGGAGTCAGAAGAGATTTAACACACACTACTTCGTTGTGTAAAGGCGTCAAGATTTACACTCGTACGCGTTACTTTATCTGTCTGATGCACTGAGAGAAGGTAAGACAAAAGATAGAAGAGTTATGGTACGCACTGATTTGTTGTGTAAAGGCGTTGAGATTTATGTTTGTACGCGTCACTTTACTTGCAAACTACCAAATCTTACAAAATAACACACTCAAATACACCAAAAATTCATGCAATTGTTAGAAATGAGGCTATCAGCCCCATGGTGGGCGCCATTTTGTGTATATAAAAATTATACCTTCATGAAATTAGCTTGCTATCTAATAATTTTAAAAAAAATCAACAATGATAAGCTAATTGAATTGAAAATAAAACAATGAGCATCTCATGGCTCTCTATTTAGGAAGGAAAATAGTACTCTCCTAGCTTAAGCATCCATTAATGACAGTCCTAAAATGAGAATTGAAGCTATTTGATCACGATTATGCCTATTTAGCTCTCAAATACTCTAAAATGCTTCAAAGATGATCACTAAATGAAAACTGAACTCAAAATGAAAGCTATTAACTCTAAATCAAAATGTCTATAGTGATAATGCTTAGCTCATAAATGTGTGTGATATGTTTTGCACTCAAAATGACCTCTATTTAAAGGATTTCCCAAGGGTAGGGGTAGAGTTGATTAAACCTCGATTAGGGTTAGGTTGAGTTAATTGTCTCAAAGGTTAAGACAATTTAAATGGTGGTTTCAAATAAGGGGAGAAATTGAGTGGTCAAGATGCAACTTCAAGATGTGTGATGGAGGATCAATTTAGGCTTGATCCATGTGAGCTCATTCTTTGAATTCCCATTGGTTGAAATTGATTTGCCCATGTGATGGGTGAGAAATATTAGGAATTAATTAAATGGTTTAATTGAATTGTTTTAGGCATGTGCACCATTGAAGAGGTTGGAACTGATTTAATATTAACTATGCAATTAATTGATTAATCTCAATTGCACAATTATTTGATTTAATTAATCCAAAGACTTTTGATGATTCAATTAATTTCTGATTTTACTTGATTTGCTCACTTTATTTTCTATTTGATTTCTCTTGATCAAATTTAGGTGTCTACAAATGGCAGAAGATTTGGGAAGTACAAACTATAACTGATTTGTGATCCAAATTTTGGGCAAGAATAGAGCGACTTAACTGATTGGGGTGACCTACTCCCAAGAATGGGTCGGTTGGGATGACCTTCTCTCGAAAGTCTCTGACAAGATGACATGTAGATTGTAGATATTTGAATGCTCGATCTGTATCCCTTTTTATACATTTGCCACCTATTCCTACACACATAAAAGAAAGGAAATGTTGGGTAGAAAGGGGTTTTCCTAGGTCAAACCTCAGTTTTGGAATTACCATGAAATTTAAAATAAATTGAAATGTAATTGGAAGTGTGTTGATATGTAACATAGGCTAGATATGAGGATCAAGATGACTTATACCTTGTTGATGCAATGCTCTTTGAATGTAATCTCAAATATTGATGCAATAATATGACTCCATAAGACTTAAAAAGATAATCATAAACACAAGTTTGCGTGAAGGATGTTGAAGCTTGCCACAAACGCTAGATTTGATGAAGATGATGGGATGAAAAGCCTTGAATACTGAATGCTTGAATGCTTGAGTTCTTGAGAGTAATTTCTTACTGATGGATGTCAAAATAAGGGAGGGAAGATTGCTTTTATACCTCTCTTTTTGAAATATCCCCTCACGATATTTATTTCAAATTTGGCAAATGTTCCATGAAAATTTCAACAAACAATTTACATGCAAACTAATTTCTTTTTATCTAACAAATTATACTGAAAATCATATAATATCATAATAGATCTGAAATTAAGTATGATGATAATCATTACAACCTTATTTTCCAAACAAATATGAAATACCTCTATTACTGCAGGTTTGTCTTCAAATGAAAACTTCACAAATTTTTCCAGTTGTGAATTCCGTTGTGAGTCCGCCAAAAAATTGAATTGGGTTTCCATCCGATCCACTAAGAAATCCTAAAGGTTTCCATTCTCAGGTTTCAAAACTGAAAGCTAGAAGCTCCCGAAATCTCCAAAAGAAAATGAATAAAAACCACGAATCCCCAAATGAGCCTCTCAATGTTCTTTAATAGAACATCCATGTGTCTCTTCATTTTCCCTCTATCTGCCTCTTGATATTCATTTTCTTTGTCTCTTTATTTCCCCTCTTTAAATTGAAATGACTTTATCTATTTTTTTACTAAGCTCTATTAAAGTCATTTTAATACTTTATTAAATAATCAAACTATGTTATCATTAAATTTTATATAATTTGACAACTTTAAACTTAATTATTTAATTGACTTCTAATATCCCAAAAAAGGGACATTACAGTCCTTTGTTCTATAGAGATTGCTTGCCCTCAAACAATCTAAACCTGCATGTTGAAACCAAATGCATAGATCTAAAGTAAACATCACCATGCCCGAAATTGTGAAACCACTCATCAAAATCCCACCAAAGTAAAGCACCAAACATGCCAATGTCGGGATCCCAAATCAATTTTACTAGAGTATATTTATGTTCAAAAAAGATTGTATTGTATTAATTATTTTAATTTGTACATATTAATAATCATTAGCTGATATGCAAAATTTGAGATTTTTGTATTTATTACTAATTTAAAATATTAATATGTAATATATTTGTTTGGCTTAGTTAATTGGAAATTTTATGTTTATTTTTATTTGCACTATTTTATTAAAAGTAAAATATTTATTATATTTAGTAAGAATAAAAAATAAAAAACATTAAAATGACCAAACCGTCAGAAAATTAATATGAAGATAAGGGTGACCCCAATCTAGACTCTTCAACTTTTTCAAGAAATGTTCTTTTAACAAGAAATCTTTTAAAACCAAGGAGAGACAATGAGTGTGAACATCAACATTTAATAGAACTTTATTCTCATTTACATTTATACACTCACTTTTATACATCCAAATCATCACCAAACCCTGCCTAATAACCTTACCTTGCCTAACAAATTCTACAGACAAAACCCTAAACAAGACTACAAATATAAAACATCTGCAGAACCCTACACAAATTACAACAGGGAACCAGAACTGATCATAGAGACGGAGATCTCCATCAACGGAACATGGACAAAATCCTTTTGATCCATCTCACAATTCGAAATCTCGACTTGTGAGAAACAGCAGGCTTCTCTGCAGGCGATGGAGGCTGAATTTGAGAAGAACAGGCCGCGGGAGTCTGGCACTGGACGGATCCTGTACTCCTGCTGCGGAACAACACGGAAGAAGATGTTTGATCCTCTGTTTTAGAAAAAGGAGAGGTTGTGGAACCCTCGTTCCATACAATACCAGAGGATCCTTGCCTTCTGAACGATGCGTTGGACCTCGTTAGGGTTGCCGCTGCCATATTCCGTACAAAGCTTTCCTTACAAACGGGCCTGCAAATTCGATCTTTTCTCTTTAGGTAGTGTTGATAACCTAAGTACCTTACAAGCAGACCTGCAAATTCGATATTTCTCACAATTCTTTCCTGCAAATTCGATCTTTTCTCACAATTCTTTCCTGCAAATTCGAACTTTTCTGACAATTCTTTCCTTACAACTAGACCTGCAAATTTGAACTTTTCACACAGGTCTTTCCTTACAACTAGACCTGCAAATTCGATCTTTTCTCACAATTCTTTCCTTACAACCAGACCTGCAAATTCGATCTTTTCTCACAGTTATTTCCTTGCAAGTATACCGGCAAATTCGATCTTTTCTCTCTACAAAGGGTTAATAATTCACCTACTTTTATTGAGCGGAAAATCGTTTTTCTGCGCGCGTGTATGAAGACTCTAGAATTTAACTCGTAGCTGGATTTTTATGCTGAATTTTCAGGATAACATGACGTTTGCCCTGAGAAATACAGCGCAGATACTTGTCATCCATGGATCATTTTTCTAGGGTTTCGCCAGTACTTCAATTATGACAGGGGAACTTGAAAATTACGTTATGCTTTGTTTTACATGCTCGAAAGCACATGGATTTATCATGGGAATAAACGTACAATAGGACAATCATTTTCTCTTTCATCATTACCTTGCCTAACCTGATAACTGTTACCAGGGAATTTGTGACCTGTGACTATCGAGCAAGCTATACTAACCTCATGAGATATTTTAAGAGAATTTAAAGTTCCCTTGGTAAGCTATGTAGGACTATCTATTAATTGATAAGTATGAGATATTTTTTTTACAGCAAGTCAAATTGTCATATTGTTATCAAGATTTTATATGTAGTTTTTTTAGTCAAACTCATTGACCCATGAATGAATCGAACACTTAGCACTCATTGAATTTTGGTGATGCTCATAGAGGTGAAGCACCGAGACTTCTCTAGCTCGAGCGTGCTTAACCTATCCACTATCCACCAACCTAAACCTCATGATATATACAGAGAATTTAAGGAAAAATTAAGTGTTCCCCTTGGTAAGCTAAGTTTTTTAGTTTGTTGTTTAGTTGTTTTCCAATTTGTGTGGTGTAAGTTAGTCTTGGGACACGTAGCATAATGAGTTTGTGTGTTGTGGTTAATATGTGAGTTGTTTATGTTAGCATCTTTTTAATCATATAAAGTCTTGACCATAATCATACCATAAACACTTGATATTTTGTGGTTAATATGTGAGTTGTTTATGGCGGGGTCAGTTTTATCATAATATTGACAAGGGGACTGTGTTCCAATAGTCACTCATTATGTACTCAACCCCCTAATTACTATTTTTAAAGGAGCCAAAAAAAAAAAAAAAAAAAGTTAAGGGCCCGTTTGGACCACGGAATACCAAA
>MU227368.1:10915-36703 GCA_018584345.1 Thuja plicata | reverse complement strand
TTTGGGCAAAATTGGAATTCCGAAATTCCAATTCCATCTTATGATGTTGCACACAAACATGGCAGACCATATTCGGAAATTGATATACCGGAATTACGGCCGATATGTCGTGGTCCAAACGGGCCCTAAAAGTCCATTAATAAGTTTCACACATACCAATAGTTGATCATTTTTTTGTTTTTTTAGTTCAGAACTTGTCCATTTGTGAACCACTACTGGGATATTTGTGCTCAAACATTTGTCCATAAGTACTGGCAATTTTGAGGGCACAATTATTGGGGCTTTTTAAAGTAGGTATCAAAAGACACTTTCAAATGGCCACTTTTTGACTCTTTGATGCTTAACGAATTCTACAAGAAGCTTCATTAATATCCAGAGGCCGAAAAATAGTTTTAAGCAGTCACATATAGAGACAACAAAAAAAAAAATCATCAAAATTTGATGTATAGTTTAGGCTCTATAAGTGTGTGAAGTTAGCTATAACGACTATTGGTACGCTTCCCATATAACAAACTAGCATACAGAGTTGGCATGTTGTGGTTAATATGTGAGTTGTGTGTGATCATTTTTATCATAAAAGGTTGTACATTGACTATAATCATAGCATAAAGAGTTGATATGATGCGATTAATATGTGAGTTTTTTAAAACAAGATCTTTTTCTTCATAAAAAGTTATACATTGACTATAATTGCAATATATAGAGTTGGCATATTGTGGTTAATATGTGAGTTGTTTATAGCGGGGTCATTTAGTCATGTAAAAGGTCATACATTGACTATAACAAGCGTAGCATAAAGAGTTGGCATGTTGTGCTTAATTTGTGGTCATTTTTATCGTAAAAAGTCCTACATTCACTATAACATGTTGCTTCCATAATGTGTTGGTTTTTTAATGTTCTCTTATCCCTCTTGTAGAGTAATTGATGCAAACAAGAAATATAGTCAGTTGGACATTCATATTTTTTTGTAGTTTTCTTATTATAAAGTGTTGATAATATCTTTTAATATCAATATTCTTACAAATATCAATATGAGTTATTTTCTCATACTTAATTGGCATATGTGAAATGAAGATATTATGTCTTCTCTTAATTTTTTTATTATAAAATTTTAGTTTATTATTTTAAAAGACCAATCATATGATTGACCTTTCTCCTCAACTACAAAACTAATACAATAGTTATAATTTTTCATTATATTATATAATTTTGAGATGATATTGAAGACTATTATTGGTATCAACATGATTATTTTGTTTTGTGATACATAGAGATCTAAATTAATATTAAATTTACATCTTCTATTGAAGGAATCAGTATGCGTGAAAAATTACTTATAATTATTATGATTTTTATTATATCTATTATAAATGAGAAATATTTATATCATATATCTTTGAAATGATTGTGAAGACTATTATTGGCATCAACATGATCCTTTTGCTTAGTGAGGTATTGAACTAAAGCAATATTAACATTGCTTCACATATTGAAGGAATCATCATGTGTGAAAAATTACTTACAATTGTTATAATTTGCTTCACATATTGAAGGAATCATCATGTGTGAAAAATTACTTACAATTGTTATAATTTTTCATTATATCTATTGGATGATAAATATTGTGTTTGTTACTCTATTACATATCTTATTCAAATGCCACTTCATGAGTAAAATTTCAATTTTATTAATTATATATATTCGATTGAAATGACCTTAATGATTAATGAAAAGATAAATTTGTATCTAGCAATAGTACTCATAATTAACACACTTAATGAAGTAGGGTCTGGGGGCCTGGCTCGGTTGGCTAAGTAATTCCGTTGCGGCTCTGCTGGTCACGAGGTGCAGTCTCCCCCCTGCCCGCTGTTATTGTACCCGGTTCATAGCTTCGGTCAAAAGCGTGAATTGAATAATTAACACACTTTATTTCAAGTTTCTTAATATGTTTGACTTTAGTACTAATATTAGTGTCATCTATACCCTGATCCAATCCTATAGTTTCCTACTATCAAGATTTTTCATTTAGAGGGTCCATCATAATCGACCCTAAGAAAAATCCCTTAACCTCTCCATATCTAGCCACATGTCCTTGTTGAACAAGCGGAATAACTGAGAGGGGGGGTGGGGGGGGCGGTGGTAAATCAGTTATAAATAAACAATTTCCTTTGCTTATATTAATCTAGTAAATACTTAAACCAATCAAAAAATTATAACGAATATAAACATGAAAGCACCAAACCATCAACACAATGAACACTAGAATTTATGTGGAAACCCAAATTGGGAAAAACCACAGAGAAGTTAATTCTCATGAAATGAACACCAATTAAGGTGGCACTCATTAAAGTGATTTTTACAAGGGTTCACTGTCGGTTTTCTCAATGTTGTTTGGCTCACTACTGGTTGGGCTAACTACCCAGAAATAAGAAAGGCTAATGGTCGATACAAATAGGCTCACTACCAATACAGATAGGCTCACTAACAATACAAGTAGGCTCACTACAGAAAATAAAAGATGAAAGTTGAATCCACCACCAAAGTCATTGTCACTGATACTCTGCAATACAGAAATAATATAATGTTCAGTCTATTACCGATTGCATCAACTCACATATACATCAACGCACAGATCTTCGCTAGTTAGATTCGCATTCACTTTGCATATACTTGTGAGAAAGCGTACAACAAGGTCAGCCTAACCCAATTTAAAATAGGTCGCACTAAAACATTCCCTTGGTGGTAAGGAATGAAACATGGACTACCTCGCTCAATAAAACATGCGATATACATTTAACAAAATGCTACACCATCACCAAGATCTTTAGTACCAATGGATAGGATTTATCTGTTACAAATGCATTGACCAAAGCACAATGAAAATTTCTAAGATATGACCGAACGCAAACAATCAATCCACAATATGTTGCGCAAAAAATGGTACCAGCACTGACGTAGATAAGAGTAAATATTGAAGCGCGTCATCTAGTGCACGCTTCTATTGAAGCACTAAAATAAACAATCCACATCTATGCATAGGATATGTTGACATCAATGCCAACCATTAATTACAACAAAAATTATAACATCAACTTTACATTCTAATAGTCCTTGTCATTTTTCTCCAGCCTTGACATGACCTATTAGAGAATAATGTTATAAGGGGTCATACCCTTATAACATTTATATATTTTCCTCATATAAGATTATAAAACCTTATTTATAACATGCTTTATTAAGTACAACACACAACATATCTCATCAAATCACAAGAGAAGAGATGGGAAAGAATGCTAGGGTTTCGATAGATATGAGCAAAAACAATATTAAGATAATGCAGAAATAAGAGAAGACATAAATACAATAACAAGAATATTTAACGTGGTTCACCCAATATGGGCTACATCCATTAGAAACAAAATCGTCCACTTATTTTATTATCCAATGAGGAACAAATTACAATATGATGATTTCACATCATGTAGCCACTTATTTAGCAAGCCTTTTAAGGCGGTTTATAAAGTCAATTAAAAACAATTAACACTAACCCTAAAAGAATTTTCTTGTAATATTTTCTTCATACTCGTATGTTAGTAATAACTGAAAGGGGGGGGCGGGGGGGGTGAATCAGTGGCCTAAAAAATATTCCAATAATCAACCCAAAAACTTAGTACCACAATATTAAGCCTCTAGTTATCTTCAGTCCTATAAGATGAATGCCTCCAAATACTTTTATCAAATTACTACTGCTCGGAATGCTTTGTAAAACCTTCTATTGTATGTTTACCGAATAGCAGTCTGTTAATTTACCAAAAAATAGTAAATTATGTAGAGTATACCGATCAATCCAATTAAGTTAAGTGTAATGCAAAACACTAAAGTAATGACTCATAAACACATTGACACATGGATTTTTAACATGGAAACCCTGTTAAGGGAAAAACCACTCGGGACCAGTAACCCAAAATTTTCACTCTTCTGAAGTGAGCTCGGTGAAGAGCCAACCCTGTTAAAGGTTACAAACACACTGTTAGGTGTGACCTTGTTAGACGATTTACAAGTTTATTATGTCACTTGATATCAGGCATCTCTATGCTACCATCTTTGATCAAACACTCACTGGGCCTGTCAATTAGTATATGGCATCTCATGCTATCTTCATGATCAAACTTTTTGATACTCGTTGGGATATATCTCAATATAGAAAGGATCTTTGAATCCCGCTCGGTTAATAGACTTTCTGAATCAATGGTTAAACTGAAATAGTATGATCTGTTCACATATACAACTTATACTTGCAGATTTTTCAGATCTGTTGTAATCTCATAAAACTATTCTGATCAATATAACTCTGTTTATACCTTTGCTCCACTTTGATTCTACTTGGTGATGTTGTGCTTTGTTGCTCGGTGTCTGCAGAAAACTTTAGCTCTTTCCTCATCACTGTATGAAGTTGCTCTTCACCAGTTTCTCTTCAGTATCCTCTTTTCATTCATTCACCCACTACACCAATTCATAATGAATTGAGTTGTCTCTTTTATAGACATGATATCACCATTGTTAGGTTCTTGATCTTCTTGATCTTGGCGAGATCCACAATTCTCGCCAATTATATTTAAAGAAAAAATCTTGTTTTATCTCGTTGAGATCTTCTTGCCAACTGGACAAAACAAATTTAAATCCATTACTTATCTCTGGCTTTATCTTGTCAATGAAAACAATTATAACTACCAGTTAATTCTATATTTAGCTCTGCCAGCTAGATATTTTGTCTTTTCTGAACTCAAGTTAATTTTGGTGTTTAACTCTTTGATAGCGTCGGTCAACACTCCAGTTCCCCTCAGGCTTCTCCATCAATTTACACTATGTTTCTGGTCATCGGGTATGCTTTTGATTCTGCTAGTCGGTGTTCTTTCTCAGGCATCACTATAACTTGACTGTCGGTGATCTCTGTCTGTCGGGTTTCACTGTTTGTCGGTGTTTGTAGTCACATTGTGAATACTTGTCTTTTATGCATTATAGAAAGCATAATATTTTTCTCTTTGATTCTCTGAAGTCTTTGACATTTTGATTACAACTGATTAGATTATATCAAGTTTACATCAATGACAATACAATCCATTAACTGATTTAATATCTTGCATTATCCTTCTACATTTTAGTTATCAACTTAACATATTCAAACAGTCAACCAGTTACATGTCATCAATCTCTCCCTTTGGCATTGATGGCAACATACTACATTATCATACTATACTATCACTAATACTATATGAAATATATAGTTTCATCAAGCTTTCCTAATGTAACTATAACAAATGTCTGGCTCTTGGTAAGCTCAAAAATAGCTTAGATTTATTTCATGCAGAGTGGTTGTCTTCAATCTTCAATCCCTTCAATGGATAGATGTATCATCTGATATCTCTATTCTGATATGTGCTCTGCCTTGACTGTTCCTCTTCTTGATGATCTCTTTTTCTTTTGATAGCAATCTTTCTCTTTGTCTGAACTCTCTCCCTTTGTTACTTCTCTCCCTTAGATGGATATTTCATGTGTAATCAATTTCTCTCCCTTATAATATTGATTAACTCTTCCTTTCTTATTTTCAGGAACTTCTCTTCATTGACAATGATATAATCTCTCCCTTTATCATATCTCTCCCTTTATGTGATATGAAATCATCTCTCCTTTTGATAATGAGATCATCTCTTCCTTTGTATGATAAAGCAAATCTCCCTTATGGTAATTCTCCCTTATGATAATGAGATATTTCTCTCCCTTTGACAACAATGCCAAACAAAAATACTTCTCTTTATTTTATCATCTATATCATGTTCCATCCCTTTGCATAATATATTCCTTGAATTTCCCTATCCATCAGCAATATAAAGTTCTAATTTTTGGTGCAGATATGTACCTTGCAATGTACAGATATATATTTTGCTATTCATCGCAATATTTGCATCAACATGAATGATCTTCAGATTTTGTATAGGCTAATGCAACCTCCTAGTCAGATTACTGACCGACAGACAAGGGTTGAACCCCTAGTCTATGTCTCAGGTACTCAAAATTGTCCTTCGGTAATGGCTTGGTGAATATATCAACTAATTGTTCCTTTGATTGAACATATTATAGTATCACTTCCTTTGCTTGCACTTGTTCTCTCAGATAGTGATACTTGATAGCAATATGCTTAGTCTTAGCATGCATGACTACATTCTTAGAAATTTTTATTGCACTAGTATTATCACATTAGATAATTACTGGTTCAAGGATCTTCATATGCATACCTTCCAGCAATTGTTTGATCCATGCAATATTAGCGCAATTTGCAGCAGCGGCCATATACTTTGCTTCTGCAATAGACTAAGAGATGCATCCTTGCTTCTTGCTTATCCATGTGATAAGTTTGTCACCCATGAAGAATGCTCCTCCAGTTGTGCTCTTTCGGTCAACAATGTTTCCAGCCCAATCAACATCTGTATAGACTTGTAGCTCAAATTTTCCTTCTCGTTTGTACCATAAGCCATAGTCCTCGGTGTTCTTCAGATATCTCATAATTCTTTTGAGAGCATTCATATGTGATTCTTTGGGATTAGCATAGAATCTTGCAACTATTCCAACTGTGTGTGCTATGTTTGGTCTAGTGAGAAAAACATACAACAGTTTTCCAATCATTGATCTATATAAGGTCTGATTTACCTCATTGGATTTATCTTCTTTTGTCAACTTACATCTGGTAGCCATAGGTGTTCCAACTGGTTTTGAATCTTTCATCTTGAATATCTTCAGCGCTTCCTTGATGTATTTGGACTGAGTGATGTATATGCCTGCATCTTGTTGAAGAATCTGTAGACCAAGAAAGAATTTGATCTCTCCAAACATAGAAATTTCAAATTCCTTGCTCATTTCATTAGCAAAGGATTTACATAACAATTTATTTCCCCCAAAAATGATATCATCAAAAAAAATTTCAGCAATCAGAATATTACCATTGGTATCTTCTTTTAAGTACAAGTTGTTATTTTCACTTGTTCTAACAACTTTTATGCTAATGAGATATGAGTAAGTCTTTCGTATCAGGCTCTCGGTGCTTGTTTCAATCCATACAAGGCTTTGTGTAGTCTAAATACCATGTTTCTCTTGTCTGCATCAACAAACCCTTCTGGTTGCTCAATGTATACCTCTTCTTCCAATATTCCATTTAGGAATGCAGATATGACATCCAGATGGTATACCTTGAATCCTTTAAATGCAGCATAAGAAAGTAAGATTCTAACTCTTTCTAGTCTAGCAACGGGTGCAAAGGTTTCACCATAATCAATACCTTCTTCTTGTGCATATCCCTTGCATACTAATCTTGCTTTGTTTCTAGTGACTTCTCCATTCTCATTCAGCTTGTTTCTGAATATTCATTTGGTAGTAAGTGCAAGAAGTTGGGTACCAATTCCGCGGAAGTCTTGTGGGCTTGAAAACTACCACTAGAAACGGGCACCCGTTTTAAAAAAAATGGGCACCCATCTTAGGGTCGGACACCTGATCCAAAATTCAAAAAACGGGTGCCCATTTTTTAATTTTTTTTTTAAAAACTCATTTTTACATGCCGATTTATTACATTTAAGAAACGGGTATACATTTTTAAACATGTGCCTGTTTTTAAAATTTGAATTTACCAAACCACCATTTGCATTGGATTTCAGTTCGGGACAAGTTTGGTGGGACCAAGCCTATGCTTGGACCTCCAAAATAATGGCTAAGGCATTTGAACACCAGATTTCTATCTTGCCATAATTTTTTGATGAAATTAAAACCCATTAGAGATCTTACTGTCTAGATTTCAAAAATATAAATTTTATAGTGATATGATAAATTTTACTATTTTTACAATATTTATTAATCAAAAGTGGTACCTATACTTAAAATAGTAAGGTTCACTAAAACTTTAATAACTTTTTTGATTTTAGGTTTTTGAAAAAACAAATTATATGAGACCAATCTACATAGAATTTTATTCAAAATATAAAAAAAAAATTTCCAAAAAAGTGAAATTTTCATCAAATTATGGTGGTCGTACACGAGAGGTTTTGAAAATGTACTTTATAGTCAATTGAAAATTAATAAAAAAAATATTCAATTAAAAAAAAGCAAAAATATTCTGACCAATCTTTGATGTGTTAGGTACATTCCCCCAAAAGGATTTAGAAAAATTCATTTATTTACTTCAAAATAGGGTGGTCGTACACATGCGGGGTATGGTCCTGAAACAGGCATTTTGAAAAAGAGGTTTTTAAACATGCCTACTAAATATATTTTCTACAATGTGGGTATTCAAATAAATTACATATTTGAAAAATAGACTCTGAGCACTACATTTTCTATTAGTGGATTTTTTTGATATTCAATCTCTAAGTGCCTCAAATTTTGACATCAATTGACAAAAAATTTGAACAGGGAAAACACTTTCACTTTTTGCCCAAAAAGTGGACTCAACTTCTTGCTGGCATCCACCAATGACATTCTTGTCATCTGGCCTCGATACTAGTGTCCATGTATTATCCTTCTCAATCTTTTCTATTTCCTCATTCATAGCACTGAACCATTCTTCATTCTCAAGTGCATTGTTAACAGATCTAGGCTCAAAATTACAAAGTAAACATCTGGTGTTAAGTGACTTACTTCTTGTTCTTGTTCCAACCTTTCTGTCTCCTATGATTTGATTTTGTGGATGATGTCTTCTGACATACTTGGCAAGTTTCGGTTCAGATCTGTGTTCATCATTCGGATTATCTTTTTCACCTTCATTTTCATCTCCATTGTTCGGAACATCATCTTGAGTATTATCCTGATCGTCGGTAATTGCAGCCTGATGCTCGGGTGCAATGTTCTTATGCTCGGGAGTGACACACTATTTCTCAGGTAGAGTGTCAAGTTCTATATAAAAAAACCTGTTGTAGTCCTCTGGTACCTTTTTTCTTTCCTTATCATTCTTTTCTGCAAATTCATCTATTTTCACATTTTCACTTTCAGTGATTTTGTTAGATGACTTGTTAAGACATTTATAAGCCTTGCTTTTGGTTGAATACCCTAGGAAGATACCTTCATCACTTTTGCAGTCAAGTTTTCCATTGCTATCATCCTTCAATATATAACATTGACTACCAAAGTTCTTGAAGTAACTTACATTGGGTGTATGACCATACCAAAGCTCATAGGGTGTATTATTTGTGTCCTTCAATTGTACTCTATTTAGTATATAGAAAGCAGTACTAACAGCTTCCCTCTAGAAAGTTTGAGTGATGCTTTTCTCAATCATCAATGTTCTTGCACAGTCAACAATTGATTTGTTTCTCCTCTCAGCAATTCCATTTTGTTGTGGTGTCCTTGGTGCAGAAACCTATCTTTTAATTCCATGCTCATTGCAATAGTCAGTGAATTCTTCTGAAGTAAATTACCCTCCTATATCTAACCTTAAGCATTTCAATTTCTTATCACTTTGTTTTTCTAACATTTCTTTGTACCATTTAAACATCTTAAATGCTTCTGATTTATCTTTTAAAAACATGACTGTCATCATTCTAGAAAAATCATCAACAAAGAGAATAAAATACCTATCTCCATAGTAGCTCTTTGTTCTCATGGGTCCACATAGATGTGTGTGGACTAATTCTAGAATTGTAGTAGATGTATGGGTTTTGCTCTTGAAACTAGACTTTGTCATCTTACCTTTTTGACAATTCTTGCACATGATATGCTCGAGCTTAGTCATTGTCGGTAAGCCTCTGACATTCCTTTTGTTGCTTATCTTTATCATGTTGTCAAAGTTTACATGACACAATCTTTTGTGCCACAACCATATGTCTTAATTTCTAGCCATCAAACAAGTGGTGTTAGTGTCATCAAGATAGAAAGGGTTATCTTTTGTCTGCTCACCAGTACCAATCAACCTTCCTGATTCATTGAAGATCTTTGCCTTCTTATTTTCAAATGCTACTCTGTGACCTGAATTGTTCAGTTGAGAAACAATTAAAAAATTATAATTCAGTCCTTTAACCCAGTAAGCATTTTCACATTTTATCAGGTTATTCAACATTATGGTTCCTTTACCTTCAACTGGACAAGGTGTATTGTTTCCCATTCTCACTGAACCACCATTATAGTATTCAAAAGTCTCAAAATTTTGTTTCACCAGTCATATGATGAGTGCAGCCACTATCTATGATCCAGACATCATTTTTACTAACTTTAGATATGAGTGCAATCTCTACATACCTTTCTTCATCTTCATCTAAATCATCCTTTATGGCTACAAATACCATCTCGATGTCTTCTTCATTGTCATCAACTCTGTTGTTAGCTAGGTAACATGCTTTCTTCCCTTTGTCCTTGTAGTCTCAGGTATCTCTCTTGTCAGATTCTCGGTTGCTCTGGTAATCTCTATTATCACCTTTATCAAACTTCTTCTCATATGATCTGTCATTTCCTCTATAATCTTTTCTTCATTTTGGACATCTTGCAGCAAAGTGTCCAACCTCTTTAAAATTGAAACATACAAGTGGTAATTTACCTTTGTATCTGCCTTTTCCTCTCTGCAATATTTTTTCCATTAGTGCTTCAATTTCATCAAGTCCTTGATCCTCATTATCACTATCACTATCATTTCTAATAGTATGTCTATGACTTGAGTTACTTATCTTTAGAGAAGATTTGAATGCAGATTCTATAGATGGTAAGACACTATTGTCAAAATTATTCATCTCAAATGAAATTAGTCTACCAATCAGACTATCTAGAGTAACTGTATTGTTTTCTACTTCTCTCATTTCTTGAATAGAAAAAACTCTAATAGCATAAATAGGCAATAAGGTTCTTAATATTTTGCTTACTACTGTCTCCTCTTCAAGTACACCTCCAACTCCTTGGATAGCATTTACTACATCTTTGATTCTAAATCTATATTGAGTAATGTTTTCTTCTTCTTTCATCCTTAGGTCATCAAACCTCCCTCTTAGGATTTTTGCCTTTGCTCTTCATACATTGGCATCTCCTCCATGTACAAGCTTCAACTTATCCCACATTTGCTTTGAAGAGGTGCAGGTTTTGACATCCTCAAACTCAGCATCAAAGAGTGATGATGCAAGGTCTATCATCATGCAGTTATGCTCATGCTTTACTCTTAATTGTTCAAGAGTGTGAGGTCCTGTAGGCAACACATATTCAGTATCTAAGTATTGAACAATATCATTTCCAATACCTGATAAGTGGAGTCTTATTCTACTTTGCCATGATGCAAAGTTGTCTTTATTCAACTTGGGCACATCTCGTCTGTTCATCTTGTGATCTTTTGCTTGAGTTGTTAAACTCCCTTTCTAAGCACACAAGCTCTGATAACTGAGAGGGGGGGGTGAATCAGTGGCC
The DNA here is from genome assembly GCA_018584345.1 of Thuja plicata. Classification (NCBI taxonomy): domain Eukaryota; kingdom Viridiplantae; phylum Streptophyta; class Pinopsida; order Cupressales; family Cupressaceae; genus Thuja; species Thuja plicata. The sequence goes on along the minus strand of MU227368.1, from coordinate 25,285 downwards.
TCAAAAATATTCCAATAATCAACCAAAAAATTTAGTACCACAATATTAAGCCTCTAGTTATCTTCATTCCTATAAGATGAATGCCTCCAAATACTTTTATCAAATTACTACTGCTCGGAATGCTTTGTAAAACCTTCTATTGTATGTTTACCGAATAGCAGTCTGTTAATTTACTGAAAGACAGTAAATTATCTAGAGTATACCGATCAATCCAATTAAGTTAAGTGTAATGCAAAACACTAAAGTAATGACTCATAAACACATTGACACATGGATTTTTAACATGGAAACCTTGTTAAGGGAAAAACCACTTGGGACTGGTAACCCAAAATTTTCACTCTTCTAAAGTGATCTCAGTGAAGAGCCAGCCATGTTAAAGGTTACAAACACACTGTTAGGTGTAACCTTGTTAGAGGATTTAAAAGTTTAGTCTGTCACTTGATATCAGGCATCTCTATGCTACCATCTTTGATCAAACACTCACTTGGCCTGTCAATTGGTATCTGGCATCTCATGCTATCTTCATGACCAAAATTTTTGATACTCCTTGGGATGTATCTCAATATAGAAAGGATCTTTAAATCCCGCTCGATTAAGAGACTTTTTGAATCAATGGTTAAACTGAAACAGTATGATATGTTCACATTTACAACTTTTACTTGTAGATTTTCAGATCTATTGTAATCTCATAAAACTATTCTGATCAATATAACTCTGTTTATACCTTTTCTCCACTTTGATTCTTCTCGGTGATGTTGTTCTCTATTGCTCGGTGTCCGCAGAAAACTTTACCTATTTCCTCAGCTTGTTGATCAGGACTGTATGAAGTTTCTCTTCATCAACTTCTCTTTAGCATCCTCTTTTTCATTCATTCACCCACCACAATTCGTAATAAATTGATTTGTCTCTTTATAGACATGATATCACCATTGTTAGGTTCTTGATCTTCTTGATCTTGGCGTGATCCACAATTCTCTCCAATTAGATTTAAACAAAAACTCTTATTTTATCTCACTGAGATCTCCTTGCCAACTGGAAAAAACAACTTTAAATCATTTACTTATCTCTGGCTTATATTGTCAATGAAAACAATGATAACTACCACTTAACTCTATATTTAGCTCTGCTAGCTAGATATTTTTTCATTTTTGAACTCAATTTATTTTTGGTGTTTAACTCTTTGATAGCATCAGTCAACACTCCAGTTCCCCTCAGGCTTCTCCGTCGGTTTACACTATATTTATGGTCGTTGAGTATGCTTGTGATTCTGCTCGTCAATAATTCTCTTCAGTGTTCTTGCTCGGGCATCACTATGACTTGACTATCGGTGATCTCTGTCTGTCGGGTTTCACTGACCGTCAGTGTTTTTAGTCACATTGTGAATACTTGTCTTTTAAGAATTACAAAAAGCATAATATTTTTCTCTTTGATTTTTCTGAAGTCTTTGACATTTTGATGATAACCGATTAGATTATATCAAGTTGAAATCAATGACAATACAATCCATTAACTGATTTAATGTCTTGCATTATCCTTCTGCATTTCGGTTATCAACTTAACATCTTCAAACATTCAATCAGTTACATGTCATCATCATATTCTCGTACTCATATTCTTATACTCATATGAGGAAATTTTGGGGGAGGCCTTTGGCCCCCCATTATGAGGGCCCTTCGGACATACTCCAATGAGTGTACAATACCTGCATGATCAGTTGGCACATACTAACAATAGCCCACTTGGAGACTGATCAATCTCCACACCTAACAATTTCTCACTTGGAGACTGATCCTAGAGAAACACTGATTCCCATGTAGCTCCCACTAGATTGACATGCCTAGACTAAATTGTTTCTCATTCTATTATGATCAAGCTTGAAGACCAATAGAAACTGAGCACGAAGTCAATTTCTCTCGAGACACTGCCTTGATCAACATATCTACAAGATTATGCTAGTATGTATCTTCTCCAAATTTAACTGTCCAACCTCTAAAACTGAGTGTATGAAATGGTATTGATGATGTATGTATATGGTCTTATAGTAAACAATTGAGTTCTATGCAAGATGAATCAGACTCTAACTGTCAATGTACAACCTGCTATTCTCTTGTGTCTTTCCCAATTCCTCCATGAACCTTTGTAACCCAATCATCTCTTTACTGGCCTCTATAGCAGCACCATTTAATAATTTTGTTTTTGAAAGTGCTACAACCTATTACAATCTAGAAATCAAACTGACCATTGTGCCATCTACAACAAAAATATACCCTGTAGTGCTCCTTCTTCTATCAATGTCTCCTGCTAAATCCGAATCAACACAGCCTTGTAGAGTGGAATGAGAGCCTCCAAAACATAATGAATAATTTTTTTGTACCTCTCAAATACCAAAGGATCCACTTTATTGCATTACAATGCTCTTTTCCAGGATATTTCATGTACTTGCTCACAACTCCCACTACATGTGCAATATCTAGCATTGTACACACCATGACATACATCAAGCTACCAACTACTAAAGAGTATGGAACCTTGGACATATACTCCATCTCCTCTTTTGTCTTGTGTCTCATCTCCTTGGACAATTTAAAATGACTAGGCAAAGGTGTACTAACTGGTTTTGCATCTTGCATATGAAATATTTTCAACACCTTTTGTATGTAATCACTTTGAGACAATGTTAATGTGTGATCTTTCCTATCTCTATTCATCCCCATTTCAAGGATTTTTTTTGTTGCACCCAAATCTTTCATAATAAATGATTGTGCTAATTTTTGTTTAAGGTAATTTATATGCTGCATATTAGACCCGACAACAAGTATATCACCAACATATAATAATAGGATAATATAGCTACCATTATCCACTCTCTTCAAATAAGCTCATAATGATTAGGATGACATTTTTTATAAGCTTGTTCAACTATAAAACTATCAAATTTCAAATACCATTGTCGGGGTGCTTGCTCTATCCCATATAAGCTCTTCTTCAACCTACATACTAATCCCTCCTCACCTTTGACCTCATATCCTTATGGTTGTTGCATATAAATCTCTTCCTCCAAATCTCCATGGAGAAAAGTTGTCTTGACATCTAATTGTTCTAGATGCAAATCTTTTGTAGCTACAAGACTTAGAATAGTTTGAATCAAAGTAATCTTAACAACAAGAGAAAATATTACATCAAAATCAATACCTTTTTCCTATGCAAAACATTTTACCACAAGTCTAGCCTTATATCTTTTCTTTCCTCCATGTTCTTCCTTTAACCTATAAACCCATTTGTTAGGAAATTCTCTTTTACCTTTAGGCAATTCAAGTAACTCCCAAGTTTGATTTTGTATCAAGGAATCCATCTCCTCTTTCATTCCTTGCTCCCACTTATTTCTTGTTTCAATTTGCATTGCTTTTTCATAACTTTCTAGTGCACCTGAAATAGAAAATAATACTTAATATAATGATGGATAATATTGTTCAGGAGGTCTACTTATCCTAGAAGATCTTCTTATTGGAGTTTGAGGAACCTGTTGTGGTTATGGTTGTTCAATATTTTATGGTACTATTTGTACCACATTTAATTGGATTTCATCAAGAACCATGAATTATGTGTTTTCTTCTTATTGATTCTTTCCATGTATCTGCTCCTTGTACATGACTTTCTCATTGAATTTGACATCTTGACTCCTATTGATTTTTCAATTCTCAAAATCCCATAAAGAATAACCAAACTTATTGACTCCATATCCAATGAAAGTAGACTTCTTATATTTTTCCTCAAACTTTGTTATATTCTCAATGACGATATAGGAAAATGCTTCACAACCAACAATTTTCAGAAATGAGTAGTTTACCTTTTTAGTTGTTCATAACTCCTCTAGAATACCACCATCCAAAGAACTAGAAGGCCCTCTATTTATCAAGTAAATTATAGTATGTATGTAATCTTCTCAAAATTGTAATGGATATCCTACATGCAATCTCATGCTCCTTGCACGCTCCATGATTGTTCTATTCATCATTTTAGACACCATTTTCTTGTAGTGTTCTAGGAACTGTCTTTTGTATACGAATCCTATGGTATGAAACAATATCTATCAAACTCTCTACTGTAATTCTCACGTCCATCATCTGAATTGAGAAACTTTTTCTTGTTTCCTGTCTCATTCTCAACCAAATCTTTCCATTTCTTAAAGACTTCAAATACACTAGATTTTTGGGAATGAAATAAACCCAAGTTTTCATAGTTGCATCACCAATAAAAGTAACATAATAATAAGAACCACCAAGAGATGATACATGATTTGGTCCCCATACATCTGAGTGTACAAGCTCTAACAAAAACATCTTCCCTTCCTTCCCAACTATGATAAATTTGACTTTCTTTTATTTTCCATAAACACAATTTAAAAAAAAAATCAAAATCAACTTGTTTCAAAATTGGCCATAAATTATGGAGAAGCTTCATCCCCTTATCACTCATGTTCCCAAGTCAATTATTCCATGGAGTTGTATCCATTCATGTGGAAGCTAGGGAAATAGAATAATTAGCATTACCAATACATAAATACAATGTACCTACATTGTCCCTTTTTCTATTATCAATGAAACTTTAGTAACCTTCTATGAATTGTCTATGAATATTACTGTGAAACCTTTACTTCTCATTTGTCCTATTGATATAAAATTTCTTCTCAAGTCAGGAACATGTCTCACCTCTTTCAAAAACCATTGATTTCCATTTGGTAATTTTATCTGTATGTTTCCCTTTCCAACAATTTTGCATGGTTCATCATCACCTAAATAAACCTGTCCAAAATCACCTTCAACATAGTCTAGAAAATATTTTTTATGGGGTGTGGCATGAAAGGAATCCCATGAGCCTAACACCCAAGAATAAGTAATATTATCCAAAGAAATAATAAAATCATCTTGTAACACATCACCTTCTAGATTTTCTTGTTACTTCCTTTTTTTCCATCTCCTTGTATTCTATTTTGAGACCAAAAATTTTTCTTTAGGGGTCCTTTCTTTCTACAATGTTAGCATTCCACATTTACCCAAGATTTAGATTTAACCTTCCTAGATTTATCATGATTACTTGGGATCTTTCCTCTTTCCCTCTAGCATCCCCTATTCTCAACAGTGAAAGCATTACCTAATGTCTCACCTATGCTTTTCTATCACATTTCCTCGCTAAGGATAACACCTAAAATATCATCAAACTTTAAATTGTTTGAACCAGAGATAGAGATACTTACAACCATAACCAAGCTATTCCAAATTTTAGGTAATGAGCATAAAAAAAAGAGATCCCTAACCTCATCATCAAAATTTACTTTTATAGAACTTAGTTGACTAGTAATCATGTCAAACTCGTTCAAATGATCACTAACAGACCCACCTTCTACCATATTCATAGTAAATAAACATTTCATAAGAAATACCTTATTTGAGGTTGAGGGTTTCTCATATAGTTTATCTAATACCTTCATTAGAACCTCTGTTGTTTTTTATTTTTCTATATTGAAAGTCACCATCTATGTCACACACAACTGTATTGTTCCTATTGCTTTCTTATCAAGAACTTTCCATTGTTCAAGAACAATATTAAGATAATACAAAAATAAGAAAAGAAAAAAATACAATAATATGGAGAATTAACATGGTTCACCCAATATATGGGCTACATCCACTAGAGAGATAGGAATCAACTTATTTTATTATCAAACAAAGAGAAAATTACAATATGATGATTTCACATCACACAACCACTCATTTATCAAGCCTTTTGAGGCAGTTTACAAAGTTGGTTAACAAAATTAACTATAACCCTAAAATAATATTCTTGTAATATTTTCGTCATACTTGTACAAGATTTTTTTTTTTTATTTTTTATTTTTGGGGGGGGGAGATTTGGCCCCCCATTATAGGATCTTTTGATCCAACTCCTCCACTTAATAATTGTATAGTACTAGCATGATCGATTGCCACACACCAATAGAGAGATGAAGGAAAAGAGAAGGAGCTAGGGTTTCAAGCGGTTTCAAACTTACAGATTTTGATTCAAGAGAAGAAAATGATGTTTATGATAGAGGCGATTAAGAATTATTTATGATTTTTCATTTTGGCATTTTTTTGGTGAGGGTTATTTTCTATGTCAAATTTTGGTTTGGAGCTTCCATCTTTGGATGTGTTGGGCTTTGTTTATGGCTTCCCATGTTTGGAGGCATTGGGGTTTTGTTTTGTCTTTGATTGGGGTGTGGTTTTTTTGGTTGTACCTAAGCCTATGTCCCATTAGTCTACTATGCCCTCTGGTGTAGAGACAATTATGGTTGTTTGGGCCGCTTGGGATTGGCGATGGCTAAGAAAGGGTGTCTCTACCTCATTTCTTATTTTCAAGAAGGATTTTTCTTCAATCGCGGGTGTATGGCTACTTATTCTTCTTTGTTTGAGCTCATCTTTAATCCTGGTTGTTTCATTGGAAGAGGCCCTGTACCTATGCATTTTTTGGTTTTGAGACGATGCTATGTGTTTGCAAAGGATTATGCTTGCTTGTTGCTTATTTGGCCTACTTTGGCTCTTGGCTCTTCTACAGATGATGTTTTAGTTCGTGAGAGTTGTGTCTCTACTATAGATTTGTGTTATGGGAGTAGGTTTGTCTATACTACATGGTTATTCTTAGAGCATACTTTGGTGACTTATGATGGAGGATGAGAGCATGTATGAGACATTGATCACTTTTTTTTTGCAGGTAGCCTAATGGAGCACATAGAGCACTTTGATTCATGATGGTATATGTGGCTAGACAAATTGTTCCCTTATGCATACAGTTGGTTACTTATTAACCCTTATGCAATGTATACAACAAGTAGGAGACTATGATGGAGCGGCAAAGGAAGGTAGGGTTCGACTTTTGAAGAAGGAACGATGGTTTCTCAGGAAAAGGGTTTGGCAATCATGGTCCAAGGAGGTCATAGTTCCCACCAACCAGATGTGTGGAACCAAGATGAATAACGCCAGACATGATAGAAGATTTTTGGTCCCATCAAGGCCCGCAGAAGAACAAGTGGGGCTCTACAAAAATATTTTTTGGCCACGAGGAAGGGTTTAAAAAAGTGGCGAACAAAATTTGGAAACCAAATATGGATTTGAGCATCCTGTCGCTTACCAAGGAGACCTTGGAAACAACAGACAATAGAAAAATCAAAGTACGCATTGATTCAGAGGCATGGAAGAATTCGGTCCAAATGCTAAAAGCAAGGGCCTTTTTTATGAAGTGGGGTGGGGACAAGCCGGATTACCCTAAGAGCAGGAACTGGATAAATGAGGAATGGGGATCCCACTTCAAAGTAAAAACCTTGTAGAATGGTTTCTTTCTGATCATTGTGGATATAGAGAGTGAAAAAACTGGAATCATGTTCAATGGGCCCTTTATGATGGGTGGAATCGGATTCTATATTAAGGATTGGATCCCTAACTTCAACCCGAGGCAAGCCTCAATCAAGGAGTTCCTGATCTGGATCTGACTATACAATCTTCCTCATGAATATTGGCATGCAAAGTTTTTCAAAATAGTCAGTGATCGGTTGGGTAAATTCATCAAGGCAGATGAAGCGATGGATAAAAAAGACTATTGCATGTATGCTAGGATATGTATTTTATGGAAACCCCACCCTCTACTGCCACATGCGGTGGAAGTACGCATGACAAAAGGGTATTGGTGGCAGGAAATAGAGGTTGAGGAGATTATGGAAAACTGTAAAAAGTGTGGGGAATGGGGAAATAATGCACAAGAATGCTTAGTTGGCCAGAAAGGGAAACGGAAAGAAGTCAATGGTTTAAAGGATATTTTGGCCCATCTAATCCTAGATCCCGTGACTCCCACTGTTTCATTTCCAGAGAACCAATAGGGTGGGATTCCCTAGGTGGCTATCTTTGAAGATACAAAGATGCTTGCAGGGAATGCATGACTGCATGTGATGGATTTCAGGCTGGGACCAAGTGACGTAAGTCACTTCCCTCAGAAGGGATTGGGTAAGGAGATGGAGGGGCCTGGCACCATGGAAGAATCAGATAAGGTGTTGGATGATACTATCATTACTATAGGGCCCTTATCTCCTTCAGGAAGTCAGGAGGTGGGACCAATGCCAGAGGTGGAAGACTCAGGGGCAGCTATGGAGAAGTGTGGCATCCATGAAAAGAAAAATGGATAATTTAAAGATATCCACATGTCCCCTGTTAAATAATTTTCAAATAGTTCTATGAGATTCAATGAGACAATACATGAGGATGGTCAGGATGGGGACCCCTTGGGGATTAATGAATAAGTAGGTATAGTGGAGCAGCGAACCATCAAGCAATCTAAGTCTCAAATGTCTAAAGCCAATATTGGAAGCCATAAAAAAGGAGGGAGAAAATCAACCCATCAGCTTTTAGAAGATGCGGGTAACACAAAGGGACAAACTAAACTTTGATCTGAGAGGGACTTGTTCCCTTCTGGGCAGCCATGAATCTCCTAATTTGGAATGTCAGGGGATTCAATGCCCCTAACAAGAGACGCCTAATCAAGAGAGGCCTTGATCAGGAAAATCCTGATATTTTTTGCATTCAAGAGACAAAGTTAGATGGTGTTAATGCAGCGAAGGTTTTTGGGGTTAGACAGAGGTGGTCTAGTTTTTTTGTAGATGCAGTTGGTGCCTCAGGAGGTCTAGGTATAATCTGGAACCCTCTTTTGGTTAAGGTGGAAGAGACCTCCAAGACAAGGTTTTTTCATTTGGCCAAGGTGAGTTCTTTTACTGTTAATTGTTCAATGTTTTTGGTTAATGTGTATGGCCCAGTTAAAATAGAGGATAAGCGTTTGGTTTGGGATGAGATTTCCCTGGCTCTAGGAGGGCTTGGGAAGAAGGCATCCATTATTGTAGGGGATTTCAATGCTACCCTTTCACAATCTGATTAACGTGGTGGCAGGGGGAGAACAAACAGGGTTCAGATGGACTTTTAAAATTTTGTAGCAAATAATGGTTTGTGGGAAGTGGCAGCTAAAGATGGGAACAACACTTGGACAAATAGGAGATTGGGCTTCTCTAACATTACTGAGAAGCTGGATAGGTTTTTTCTAGTAGGCAATTGGAATTCTCTCCCTATAGTGTTTGAGGCTCAAATACTTGGGTTGTTGGGATCTGATCACTTCTCGGTGGCACTTGCGGTTCACAAAGATGACCACCCCGTTGTCCCTTTAAATTAGAAAAATTTGGCTGTGAGAGCCTGGTTTCAGGAAAAAGGTTAGTCACTGGTGGTACTCGGTGCCCAGGGAAGATGTGAACCTAGCTTTTCAATTCTTTAGGAAATTACTCTTCATTAAGCAAAAGTTGAAGACTTGGAATATGACCCACTTTGGTGACATTTTTGTTGAAAAATGGAAGTTGGAAGGATAGTTGGAGGCTCTAAACTATAAGGTACTAAAAGATGGAATGGATGAAGTGGATTTCTTGATGGAAAAAGATCTCTTGAGCAGCTACAACAAAATCCTGCAGTGGGAGGAAATCTATTGGCAACAGAAATCGAGGGAAAGCTGGCTTAGAGCAGGGGATAGAAACATGAAGTTTTTTCTCAGTTCTGTTAAATTTATGAGGAGTGTGAATAGGATCTTGTCCATCAAGCTGGCTGATGGGAACCTTTTGGAGGAGGCAAAGGTGATCAACTAGGAAGCCATTGAATTTTTCTCTAACCTTTGGAGTTAAGATGGGATCAATGATGGTAGTGCACAAAGGGAGATGCTTCAACTTATTCTAGCTTTGGTAAATTGCGAGGATAATAGTATGTTAACGGCCCCAGTATCTCTGTCTGAATTGAAGGTGGCTGTGTTTGGTATGGGCAGAGATAAGGCTCCGAGGTTAGATGGTTTCCAACCATTTTCCTACCAAAAGTTTTGGGATGTCTTAGGACTGGAGCTGTTAGGGGTGGTGGAAGAATCCCGGTCCAAAGGTTTCATTTTAAGGACTTTAATAATACTATGGTGGATCTAATACCCAAAAAAGAGAAACCCAATAGTTTTGAAGAGTTTCGACCAATATTGCTTTGCAACACGGTCTACAAAATTATCTCGAAGGTGGCAGAAAATTGTTTAAAGATCATACTCAATAGACTCATTTCTTGGGAGCATTATGGCTTTACCCCCAATAGGAACATAGTTGATGGCATAATCTTAGCTCACGAAGCTATCCACTTGGCTAGATCTAGTACACAGAGGCACACAATTCTTAAACTAGATATTAGGAAGGCATATGAATGAGTTGATCAAGGTTTCCTTATTGAGATTCTTAGGAGGTTTGACTTTTATAAGAAGTGGGTACAGTGGATCAAGGGCATGATTTTCTCATATAGAATGTCAATTTTGGTCAATGGAATCCCCCAGGGTTTCTTTGAAACTACTTGAGGTATCTGGAAAGGAGATCCCATCTCGCCATTTTTATTCATACTCCTAGCTGAAGTGCTTAGAAGGGCTATCTCTAGGAAGAAAATCCAAGGAAGGTGGAAAGGTATTGAGATAGCTCGAGGGTTTGAAGTGACATCACATTCCCAGTTCATGGACGATGCCTATCTTTTTGGGGTGGCTTCGATGCAGGAAGCCATGGTAATGAAAAAGGTTTTAGACACATACAGTGTGGCATCTGGACAAAGTGTCAATTGGCAAAAATTTGAAATCTTCTTTTTTAGCACAAAGGTTGGAACTCAGGATGCCATTGCTAGATTGTTTGGAGTTTGTATTGGTCGACTCCCGGGTAAATTTCTTGGGACTCCTCTCTTTGCTGGTGCAGATAAAGCTGAATTGTGGAAATAATTGGTGGATGGGTGTGCTGCTAAGATGGAAGGCTGGAAGAGTAGATGGCTTACTCTGGATGGGCGTATTTTTTTATTAAAAACATTTGTCTCGGCAATGCCTATCTACTTGATGACATGTTTTAAAATTCCAGTCAAATTTATTAAAAGTATACAACAAAAGGTGCATAAATTCCTTTGTAATGGGGCACAGGACCAGGACAAAATCCTTCTGATGGCATGGGATAGAGCTTGTCAACAAAAAGGTGGTGGTGGGGTAGGAATGTGAAACTGGAAGTTGATTAATGAGGCAATGGGAGAAAAAATGATATGGCAGATGTGTTGTAAACCTGAGAAAAGATGGGTGAAAGTCCTTAGAGACAAATGTCTTGATAATGCAAACCGAGAAAGAATTTTTACGATTGAGAACCCACCTAGAGGGTCAGCCTTGTGGAATTTTCTTATTAGTTGCAGACTAGTGATCACTGACCATTTGTCCTGGCAGATTGGAAATGGCAGGAAAGCTCTCTTCTGGTAGGATTCATGGGATGGACAACCAATCCTAGCTCAGGGGATTCATCACAAAATAATTGCGGCTACTAAACGAAATTGGGGAGTCAAGATAGGTGATTTTCTTGATCTAACCACCTTTGAAATCAGGCAAGAAGTTAAATGGAAGGAAGCGATAGGTTTGGGACTCTCCGTTGAAAACCAAGAAATTCTAGAGAAAAATTTGAGTAGCACATTTGTTATTGGGTCTTTGGAACAAGATTAATTAATCTGGTCTAGATCTAAGAGCGGCCATTATTCAGTCAAAATTTTCTATTCCCTACTAGAAAGTGAGTTCAGGAAGGTGGAATGGGAAGGAAATATCTGTTGGAGGAAATCTTGTTTGTCCAAGGCAACAACTTTTGCTTGGCTAGCCGGGAACAGGAGAGCCCTTACAAGAGATAGACTCATGAGACTGGGATTCACGAGACCTTTTAGATATTTATTATATAAAAAAGAAGAAGAGACCATTGACCATCTCTTCCTAAAATGTGAAATTTTGCAGGAGGCTTGGAGATTTGGGTTGCAAAAATTGGAATGGCAGGGACCTCTACCATGTAAACTCAGAGACGGGCTTGACTCATGGCCGAACCTGAAAGGACTGTCAAATTTGGCATTTTTCTGGCACATGTTTCCCTCAAGTACAATTTGGAAACTTTGGAATGAGTAGAATAGGAGAATTTTCAATGGGGAGGTCACTTATTTAGTTAGATTTTTGTCAAAACTTGAAATTGCGATGTCAGAATTGGTGTCCAATGCGGCTTCCCAGACTGGTGTTGGGAAGAATCCCTTCAATGGGTCTGATATGGTGATCCAAAGAAAATGGAAGATGGTTAAATATAGGCCCGCTAATGATATTGGGAGGGCACAACCTCTTTCAGATGGAAATAGACCTAGGCCTAGTGTTTGGAAAACTCCATCCCCTAGATGGGTCAAAATCAATTTTGATGGCGCTTCACGTGGAAATCTAGGAGTTTCAGGGATAGGATTTATTATGCATGATGAGAAGGGAGAAGTTCTGTCTCTGGGAGCTAAAAGGTTGAGAGATGGAACTAACAATGAGGCTGAGTGTCTGACAATAGTAGAGGCAATTATGATGGTGAGAAAACTAGGATTAAGGAAACTTCACCTGGAAGGGGATTCACTCCTAGTTGTGAATAGAATAGCCAAAGGACAGATGGACACTTGGTACTTGAACAAACATATTAGAAGGATTTGGGACCTGATTGGGGAATTTGAAGACTTTAAAGTCTCACATGTCCCAAGGGCAACAAATGATTTAGCAAGCAAAATCTCAAATGTGGGTGTTGATGGATCATTAGAAAATAAATTTGATCTTTTTGAAGATCTTAGGATCTAACCCTCATGGTGAACATTAATACTAAAAAGTGATATAATGAATTGGAGGGAAATCGACCGTAGAGAAGACCCAAGGTTTGGACCCCAAGGTTGGGAAATAACAGATTTGCATATGCCGATGAGCACGCGGAGCTGATTGCTTATGATAACGGAGGTGGCATGATGCAGTCTTAGGCTTCCTGAGGATTTCATTACATGTGAGGAAAGAGGTGGTACAGAATGGCATAATGAGAAGGTAAATCATTTGATGGATAAATTATGACATCGATAGACATGATCCTAGAGGCTTCGGATGTCTATTAAACCGAGAGAGGCAGAGGAAAAGAAGCATTGTCACTGAATATTGAGCAGCACCAAGGCAGAGAGAAATGGAGGCCAATTTCTCACTTGGCACGAAAGGGAAAATTCCAGCATTTGTTGGTCCCATTACGGTGAAATGGCTGGGTAATGTCTTCATAGAAGATGGGGAGGATTTATGGGTGGACATCTGTAGTATTTTTGGGGAACAATACCTCTAAGAGTGGTGGAAACCCCGCACAAACTTAGAAATTTCATCGATGTTCATAGCTCTGGGGCTCATGGTGGCGGCCTCAAAGGATGAGGTGTGAGTGGTGGTGAGGAAATGTATGGCCATCAAATGGATCGAAGGGATGTAGGAGGTTTTGCAGAGGATGGAGGTTGGAGTGGGTTTTCACATGGGAAATGAACTCATTAGCATGGTTGGTCACGGGTGTCAGGAGCTGTAGCCCTTGGTCATTTGGTCCTTTGCCAGCCCAGAAGATGTTCACCTAGCTCGAGCTCACCGTCACTGAATTGCATTGAAGGCATTATTGGAAAAGTGGAAAAAGGTGGTGCAGGAAGGTGGTGGAGGTTTTGGGAGGAAGCGCAAATGCACTCCCATAAAATCAAGTGTAGTTCTAGGGGAGGATGGAAGACCGTAGGTCTGAAGGAAGATCAGTGCAGCACGGCGAGGAAAAACTGCCATGGCAGAACACAGAGACAACGAGGTAGGTGGTGGTGCGAGTGGTGCCTCCCCACGAGTAGGAAAGGTAGGAGAGATTGCGAGGAAGGATGATGATGATGGAGGTAATAGCGGTGGTGGAGTGGGTGTACCTCGAGTTGGCTGCCTAGTGGATGATAGAGGAGCCTTTGGAAATTTCTCGAAGGCAGATGCAGCATTGTGGTTCAAATGAAGGATGGGTCTGCTGGTTCTTTTTGGTTTTTTGTATAGATAAAATGTGAAATGCATAGGATAGTCTCCAATAGGTATTGTTTAATGTCGAATGTGGACCTCTCTATTCAACTCAAATGCAACATAGTCCTTATTCAATCCATTTGATTTGCAGAGACAAACATGAATTGTTTGTTCTAAAAAATGATTGAGACGACCTGTTGCCTCCTAATTAGGAGTGATTGCTACAATTTACCCTCAGAATGAGAGCCAACAACCGGACCTTCTCTAATACGGAGGATTTTTAGAGTGCAGTGTGTGAAGAACAGCCATCAAATATGAGAAATCTGCAACTAGATATGATGAAAAATGATGCTATTCTATGAATTGAACATGATTAAAATAATAGAATTGAAATACAACTAATCTAGAAATGAAATGCAAGTAAGCTATGGAATTGAAAATGTGATTAAGCTC